>ML312104.1:0-19560 GCA_005239505.1 Nicotiana paniculata | reverse complement strand
TGCTATCTGTTCACAAAGTTTGTTTGGGCCGGGAATCACAGTTGTGGACTTCGAGGGGTGCCTGACACCTTCCCCTTGAAGTAATTTCAAGCTCTTACCCTATCTCTGGTTATCTAATATGTGTTTGTAAATAACCTTTAGTAGGTGCCCTAACGCACCTTAAAATTGTTAGATGGCGACTCTTCAATTCCTTATCCCTTTCCCAAAAGGAAACGAGTTGTCCCAATAATTTCGAATACCATGACCGATCCGAAAGGGGAGGAAAGAGGGGGGCATGACAGCATGGCGACTCTGCTGGGGATTATCCTAGGCTTTTACCATTCTCCAAACTGCTTTGTGAACTTGTGTTTACTTTGTTAATACATGCGACCTTTCCCTTTCCCCCCTTTATGTGCCATTAATTGTTTATCTCTTTCAAGTATTTATTCCTTTCAGAATCAAAACTGACATGTTTCCTTTTGTTTTGATAACTGTTGTATTTACCGTTTTTCAATCATAACTGTTGTATTTACCGCTTTCATAACGTGCAAATACATGACAACATGCTTTTATTGATTATTTATTGTTGCATAATCATGCTAAACATCATATTCCACTTGTACCTATACAAATCCTATAGCAACGCTTGATAAGTGGTTGCGCTCTTCCATTTTATATCACCCCTAAATTTGAAAAGGCTTATTTGTGGTAAAACTAGTCGATCAGTGGTGCAGTCGACAGTTCTGTGCCTTTCCCCCTCAAGTTGTCCGCTTGAGGATACCAGTATAAAACCCCATAGAAACCTTACTCTGTTATATTGTACATGCATCATGGTCAAACCTAGCCGGGTTAACGTGTCGTCTGCACAATAACCCTTTAAGACAGCCTTATCCAAGAGTCCACCGGGTTTTTCATAATCCCAACGGACGCAATCAAGTTTTGTGCATTTATCACGTTTTGTGCATTTATTTGGAGAACTAAATGCCTGTATGCTAATTATAAGTGTATAAATAGTCGAGTCTGGCGGGCGTAAAGGTCTAACCTTATCTATTTTGCAAAAAATGAGGCACAAAGTCCCCAGGTTCGGCATGGTCCAAAGAATACCCGATGTTGGGCATGCACGGCCTGGGGAACCTAATTGACAGAGCCAAGAAGATCGAGCCTGGGGAAGGTCCTTATGGGACCAAGTAGTCTAGGTTTCCTTTTCATTGCTTTTTTCAAATGTAATAAGGCCAATTAATGACTTTATTTCCTGCTCATTATTTTAGTATCATTTTGGACTCGTCTATTTTACATTAATGAAATGAGGCATTTTTTAGTCTAAGTTCTCCAAAATCAACTTGTCGCTAGGCCTACCTCTGGCACAACGAGGCTCCCAAATTAGGACACGTTTTGCTTCCTGCACTATGTGTTTAAATACTGCAATATTTTCTCATGATCCTTACTGACTTGGCTACCTTTTATTTTTTATTTTTGTTTCTCTTTTGATTATTCCTTTCCCCAAAGGTTGGTTCGTGCATTCTGGCATCATCATCATGTCACACAAGATCCAGGGGCCCTCCACCTCCTCCTCCTCCTCCTAGTCCACTTAAAGTCAAAGGCAAAGGCAAAATGGAAGATTTGGGCAACATCAAACAGGAAAACACAACGCCAGTGGAACGAACAGAAGCTCTTGAAAATCAAGGTACTCAGGTTCAGAATGATGCTATGTCACAACTCGAGCAAAGGTTGTTGAAACTCCAAGGGGAGCTTGAGCATGTCCGGAACTTGGCAAATTCATCCTTCTCTCTCAGTGTCCCAGATGTCACTCAAAATCCCATACCTCCTTAGAACACCCCAAACAAACAGAACCCTCCCACAACTCATCATCATACAACTCCACCAAAGAAACAAATTATCCGACCACAGCACCAGCACAACACTTTCCACGCTCCAAGAAATACCCGGCTAATTATCCCTAAACCACAAGACTCCACAAGTGACCACCTCTATGCTCAAACACCAGGTCATCATAACAACCCCATATACGTGGAGACTCTACCTCACTCCACCCAACACATTGCTTACACACCTGAATCCAGTGAGAAGGATATGCTCATTAAGAATTTGGTCGAGGAACTCAAGAAGCTGACTAATCAAGTTCAGGGCGTTAAAGGGAGTAAGGGAGTCGAAGGGTTGAACTAAGAAGATCTCTGCATACAGCTCGATGTCGAACTACCTGAGGGTTACAAACCTCCTAAGTTCAAAATGTTCGATGGTACAGGTGATCCCAAGGTCTATCTGAGGACCTATTGTGATAAATTGGTTGGAGTAGGAAGAGACGAGAAGATTCTCATGAAATTGTTCATGAGGAGCCTCACAGGAGATGCTTTATCTTGGTAAATCATCCAAAACCTTAAGAAGTGGTCCGACTGGGTAAGTATGGCGTCAGACTTCATGGACCGATTCAGGTTCAATATGGAGAATGCACCAGACGTGTTCTACATCCAGAACCTTAAAAAGAAGCCCACCGAAACTTTTCGCGAATATGCCGCTCGCTGTAGGTTTGAAGCAGCCAAGGTCAGGCCTGCCTTAGAGGAAGAGAAAATGAACAAATTCTTTGTCCGGTCACAAGACCCGCATTATTATAAGAGGTTAATGGTGATTGAAAATCACAAATTCTCTGACATCATCAAGCTGGGTGAAAGAATTGAAGAAGGTATCAAGAGTGGAACAGTCACTAACTTTGAGGCCCTACAGGCCACCAACAAAGCCTTGCAGTCTGGTGGTATATCCAAGAAGAAAGATGCAGGAACGGTAATGGTTGCATAGGGACCCAAATCCCCGTTGGTATACAAAACTTCCCCACTCACCTATCAAGCACCCTCGTCCACCTATCAATCAGCACCTTCATAAACATATCAGCCATCTCCACCATCTACATATCAGCCTACTTCCCCCAGATATTCCCAACCAGCTCCTGTTTATCATACCTACAACTCTTAGCCATCTCACTTTCAATCACCCCATGCTCGCCAAAATTTCCCGAGACCACGACCCAACTTTGATCGCAAACCTCCTAAAGAATACACTGCCATTGCTGAACCTATCAACCAGCTGTACTAAAGATTAAAAGTTACTGGTTATGTCACTCCTATCCCTGCTATAACCCCTCAAAATCCATCTCAATGGGTCAATCCAAACAAGACCTGTGCATACTATTCTAGCATGAAGGGGAACACAATTGATGAATATCGATCATTGAAGGATAAGAGCCAGTCTATGATTGATAAAAAGGTCATCCAGGCAAAAGAAGCTGCTCCCAATGTTCACAACAATCCGCTTTCGGACCATAGGGGTGTCAACATGATAGAGATAGAAGAAGATTGGGACCCAGAGGGGTCGATCGGGTTAATCATAGAAGGTGATGACCCAAAGAAGCCAACAATCACTCTTAATCCCATCATAGTGCAGATTTAGCCATCCAGAGACGTCGAGGTAACTGCGTCACTCCTATTCAAGTTTGAAACGGCACCACCTGCAAACACACATTTTTCGTTCGAAGTTGAAGTTATGCCGCCTGCTAAGGCACCTATTCCCTTTGAAGTGAAAGTAGTTGCACCAATCACAATGACAGTGTCAACCACGCCACCTTTCAACGATAAGGCTGTACCTTGGGATTACACGGCTGAAGAAAGAAGGAAAAGTAAAGTCATGACAGAAGAAGCTGGTGCTGTACAGGGGATGACAAGGACCTATAGGGTTTATACACCTGAACACTTGGCAGAGTCTAGCAAGAATGCTTCTACAGGCCACCCGTCATTGAGACAGGCCCAGATGATCTTTGGAGGAAGGTGCAGGCCAGGGAATACTCAGTATCGGTCAGCTGAACAAAACTCCAGCCCAGATATCCATTCTGTCATTGCTGCAGAATTCAGAGACACACAGGAATGCTTTGATGAAAGTGTTGAACGAAGCATATGTGCCAAATAACATAACTAGTAGAGAAATGGCCAATATGGTAGGTCAAGTACTGGAGAGTCACAAGACCACTTTCCACGAGGACGAGTTGTCGCCTGAAGGGCTAAGTCATAACAAAGCACTACACATCACTGTGCAATGTGAGGACTACTTCATCACCAGGATTCTGATCGACGGGGGATCCAGCCTCAACATCTGTCCGTTGACAAAACTCAAGAAATTAGGCAAGGGGTTGCACGAGATCAAAGAAGGATCTATGAATGTAAAGGCTTTTGACGGTTCTCAGAGGTCTACCATCGGAGAAATCAGTCTTTGTATGCAGATGGGACCTACATGGTTCGAAATTGAATTTCAGGTGATAGATATAGCGACATCCTATAATTTGCTGTTGGGACGCCCATGGATACATGCCGTTGGGGCTGTGGCATCAACATTGCATCAGGCAGTGAAATTTGAATGGAACCACCAGAAAGTAATCATCCACAGAGATAGAAGCAACCCTATCTATAGTCGCCAGACCATCCCATGGATTGAGGGTAGAAGAAGGCTGGGTGGACAAACCTACCACCACATTGAATGGGTCAATGCAGTGGATAAAGACAAATGGTGGGACAGTAAGATCGAAAGCATACTGAACTGGAGTGGATACGAGCCTAGAAGAGGACTCGGGAAAAATCTTCAGGGGATTCCCATAACCAATACAGTTGAAGCACCATGGCACCACTTTTGGGATGGGATACAAATACACTTGGCAGGAGTACGAAGACTGGTCTCCACCATGGCGCGGTCCCTACTATTCGTTGGAACAGCCTATACCACATTTGGAGTAGACTTTCCGGCAAGTTGATATCATATGGGGGTCAGAAGAAGAAGAAACTCCAGCAGCTTTGAAAGATCTATTCCTGGAAGATGGTGACATGGACTGTTGTGTTATTGTTGAGGAAGAGGAAGAGGAAGGACCTACCATCCAAACTGTGAGCAAGGGATCGTTTCTCAAGAATTGGACTGTCAGACCATCCAAGGCCCGACGAGTCCCGTGGTAGCAAGGCTGAACAAGCATTGTTTATTTCATTTTGCTGATTTCCTTTTCCTCATTTCCATTTTTTGCATTTTCCAATATAATCTCCAATGTTCCAAAACATTCGAAAATCACTTTTATGTTTCAACGAATCTGTATTCATTTATTATCATTTTCTCTCATTATTTTATCTTACAACATTACTATTTCTTGTCTTGATGAATCAATGACTGTGACATGCAATGAGACAACGCAACAAAAAGACAGTGATTTAGAAGAAGAAGATACCATACCCGATGAAATTATCAGAGAAGTTGAGGATTTTGAAAATAGACCTAAGTCCAATCTGGACGAAACTGAGATAGTCAACCTGAGAGATTCAGAAACTGTCAAGGAAAAACCAATAGACCACAGATGAATGGAGTTGTGGAAGCCGCCAACAAGAACATCAAAAAGATATTGAGAAAGATGATAGAAAAGCACAAACAGTGGCGTCAAAAATTATCATTCACCTTACTGGGATACCGCACCACAGTCCGCACATCAACCGGAGAAACTCCTTATTTACTGGTTTATGGTACGGAAGTTGTTATCCCTGCCGAAGTGGAGATCCCTTCCTTAAGAATTATACAATAAGTTGAGCTCAATGATGCAGAATAGATAAAAGGCCGCTACGAGCAGTTGGCCCTCATAGATAGGAAAAGGATGAATGCAATATGTCATGGTCAACTTTATCAGAATAGAATGTCCAGAGCCTTCAACAAGAGAGTCAAGTCAAGACAGTTCACACCGGGGCAGCTGGTGTTAAAGAAAATCTTTCCGCATCAAGACGAAGCCAAAGGGAAATTTTCTCCCAACTGGCAAGGTCCGTATATGGTTCACCAAGTATTGACAGGAGAAGCTCTCATACTTGTAGAAATGGACGGAGAAGTTTGGCCAAAGCCAATCAATTCAGATGCAGTCAAACGATATTATGTGTAACTTTCTATGCTGTAATTTGAACTACGCCTGACCTAATTCCCGTTTAAGAGGGGATACGTAGGCAGCCCTATGGGTTCGGTCATAATTCAATAAAAATCTCATTTCCTCCGCAATTAGAAACTGTGGCAGAATTTTGAGAAGGACCCTCAAAATTCCGAAGCAGGTTCAGTCAGTCGCAACATGAACAACGGTCAGAATCATCAACTATCTAACTGGGGTAGAATTTTGAGGAGGACCCTCAAAATTCCGTAACATGAGTGGTTGCAATGTCTTGAACCATGTCACGGTCGTCGGTTCATCTAAATTCCTCAAAATATATTTTACTATGTCTTTATAAAATCATAGCTCTGTTTAGCCAAACGCTACCCCGATGATGCAAACAGGATCATCAGACCAAGCAAAGCCAGCGGGGACACGAATCAACCTCCCCCATCTATAAAACTCACGATATTTCTTTGGATGCAAGGATAAAGGATAGATATGCCGCAAATTCACAATCCTCATAACAATCGCGAATTGAAATTTGCTACCAGCTAAGAAATTCTGCTACTATCTGCTATTCATTCTACTTTCTGCATAAGGCTAATCTCTGCCTTCCCTTGCATAAGGCTAATCTCTGCCTTCATCCTGCATGAGGTTGAGCTCTACCTCCCCTATTTGCATAAGGCTAATCTCTACCTTCCCTTTTGCATAAGGCTAATCTCTACCTCCCCCATTTGCCTAAGGCTAATCTCTACCTTTCCTTTGCATAAGGCTAATCTCTGCCTTCCCTTTTGCATAAGGCTAATATCTACCTACCCCATTTGCCTAAGGCTAATCTCTACCTTCCCTTTGCATAAGGCTAATCTCTGCTTTCCCTTGCATAAGGCTAATATCTGCCTTCATCCTGCATGAGGTTGAGCTCTACCTCCCGCATTTTCATAAGGCTAATCTCTGCCTTCCCTTGCATAAGGCTAATCTCTGCCTTCATCCTGCATGAGGTTGAGCTCTACCTCCCCCATTTGCATAAGGCTAATCTCTGTCTTCCCTTTGCATAAGGTTAAGCTTTGTTATCATCCTTGCATGAGGTTAAGCTCTACCTCTGCATTCACACAAGGCTAAACCATGCCTTCTAAGCCCTGTCCCGCATCTTGTATGAGACTAAACTCTGTCTCCATACCTGCATGAGGCTAAGCTCTGCCTCCGATTTACAGTCTTTTCATCGAGACTAAGCGTTGTCTCTCCAACATTATCTACTTTGCTCTTCTTTTGGGCTAAGCTCTGCCCTCTACTTCGCAAGACTAAGCTTTGTCTTGTTGACATCATATTATTGCATCTCATGGGCTGAAATATCGCCAACCTATCCAAAGGCGTCATAGTCTAAAGACATCATCCTCATAGCCGGAAGACACCATGTCATGGCCTGAGGATCTCTCTCGACTTTCATATCATTATTCAAAGGCGTCATAGTTCAGAGGCACCATCCTCAGGGCCCGGGACATCATGGTCTAAGGACGTCATCCCTAACCGTCCGAAGACGACTTTCATAGTCCAAAGGGAACCTGCATCATATTTAAATTTCTGCACAATATATGCTTGTAGCATCTTCGTTTGCAGGTGACCCGGCAAGCAACTACTATCCCAGCGGGAGCGATCTCGCTCTAGTTCCTTCAATTATCTCAAAACCTGGCCTCTCACCATAACCAATCCTTCGCCTATCCCGAAACATTGTGTCCGTTCTTGTGATGACTTCATCGATATATTTCATCGATGAATCCAGAACTACACACAGCCTGATTCCTGTAAAACCAGGGATATGTAGGCAGCTCAGAAGCCAAGAGTGCAACCTAAATCTCTCAAATCGTTTCGCTCGGTCAAAATTGGCCATCATATCTTTACCCGAAAACTCTTTCATCCTTTCCGGGTAAAGAGGGGCAGCTGTTGATGCCCAATTTTTACCAAAATAATTTTTTTTAATTGGTTATGTCTTTAAAATCATGCATTAGCATCAATTGGTATTTTTCCATAACTTTTCATTTTTATTAATTTGCCCAGTATTTTATTTCTAATAAATAATCATAATATTGCATCACAAACGACTTCCAAACATTTCTTGATTTATTATTTGTATTTATGGACCTATTGAGCCCAAAATATTTCATAATTAGCCAAACTGGCACCTTTTGGCTAAAATTGCAATTATAGCCCAATCATATAATTTTATACCATTTTTTAACCAGAAATTAATCATTTATAATGTAAATACTAAATAAACTTTTTTAAACTATTGTCTATGCATAAAATTCATTTTTATAATTATTAGCTATTTTTAAAAATTATTTTAATTAATTTAAGATGAGTATTTAACAAAGAGCCACTTTTATTTCAATTCTAGCCTAATTAAACCAGTCCCCAAACCTTATTAAATCAACCCAACAAACCCCAAACCCAATCCTGAATCTACCTGGCCCAGTGCGGATTTAATCTTGGCCGTTGATAATTTCTGATCAACGGCCCGGATTTCCTAATTTAACTTAAACGACCCCCCCCCCCCCCCCCCCCAAACCCCTCATTTCCCTCTCATTCTCTCCACCGGCGCCCCTCTCCTTCTCTCTCAAGATTCCCTCTGCACAAACCCTAATCCCCTCGCCATTTCTAGTTTGTCGGTAATAATGGTGGTTTCACCACCACCCCTGGCCTCTATGGCTCCTCTCCATGGCCTTATTTTTGCATCCCTGAGGTCCTCAATGGACCAGTTGGTTGTTCATTCACCCTCGCCGGGTCCGTGCTCACCATTCTCAGGCCACCATGGCCCTTCTGAGTAAGATCGATCTATTCTCTTGCTAGACCTATGGTTTCTAAGCCAGTCTATCCCCATCTTTGGGTTGTTCCTCTCAAAACCCTAATTTAATCTCTTACTATTTAGATTTGTAATAGATCTGAGAGTATTCCGAGTTATTTTATTATTTTTTGTAAAAAAAACTTTCTGTTTTTCGAAGCATCTCTTCATCTTCATAACTAGGGTTTCTGAGCTTCCTTTTCAAAATGATTTTCTCTGAGTTTTAAGGTGTTATTCTATGATTTTTATTGCGTTTAAGTGATTTTCATTTGGGTTCTCCCTTTACCTAACTCGTTTTGTTGAAAATCCCTAATTGTTTGGTTTAATATTTGGGTTCTGAGTTCGTCTTTACTGTTCGTTCTCTCAACTTGTCTGCATGTTTGATTCTCATGAATCTGCTTCGATTAATCTAAGTATTTTGTGATTTCTACCCTATTATTTTTATTAGGGTTTCTGATTCTTTCTTCTTCCGCTTATATTATGTTTGTTCTACTAATTCCTCTAGTCATTACTGTTTCTGGTTGAATCTATGATTCTACGTGATTTGTATCACTGTGTCCATTAGGGTTTCTTATTTTTTTTTACTTCTTCTTGCCTACTATGTGTGTATTCCGTTTTCATAAAGTTTTGTGTTAATTCTCCCCTTAATCAGCACTGTTCCTATTTGATTTCCTATTTTTCTGTGATTAGCACCTTTTACTGATTTCCTGTGATGATGTCTTTACTGATTCCCAACCTGTAAACTATTTTCTTACCTTATTATGTGATTGACTATTATTAGTTTCTTCTTACTGATTGTTTCCTTAATTAGACCTTTCTATACCTAGCCTAATTACTTGCACTAATTGAAATTATTTCCTTATTTATGCTCAACTCATACATAATCCCTTTCCTTACTTGTTTCGTGTCTTTTACCGTTTGAAATGACTCCCTTAATTAAGGGAGTAATTGGATTGATTGTTTCTCTAATTGGTTCTGAGCTCCATAACGTACTGCCTAATTGTGTTTCTTACCTTATTTTACCTAGTTTCAAACTACTATATATATACGTACACGCTCACCAACACAATACACTAATACATACTCATACACTGAACTCAACACATACGAGCACACTTAGTTCAAACTCTATCTCTCACACTCAAAACTTTCTGCTCTCTTTCTGTGTCACTTACTATTATTCTGAGTTAGCCGGTTGCAAGCCAAGGCTGACTATTGTGCTCTCCTGTCCCTTCACCTTTGTGTTTACTGTCCCTTTACTGGTATGCTCAGATTTTCAATTCAAGTCCCAAACCAATATGCTTCTTTTACTGCTTCAGTTTATCATGTTTCTAATATGCTTCCATCTGTGGTTTTGTTGTTCAACCTACAACTATATGTCTACTTTACTGTTTTATTAGCATGCTTTTGAATATGTCCAACCCCCTTAGGACCAGCCTGCTCATGAACCCCCTTTCTGTAGTATACCTCAATGTGGCTCTGCGTTACTTATGTTTCCCCTGATTTCTATCATGAACCTTCTGTGCAAAGTAGTTGGCTATCCTAAGTTGTCTTATCCTGTGTTGGTTCTGATATTCATGATATGATGATACCATTATCTAATACCATGGTTCCCTCAACCCCTATAAGAATTTTCATGCTCCTGTAACTATATGTGCACTACATGTGCTCTATGTGTCCCCAATCCCCATCACCCCTGTGTGTAGGTTTGTTCTTCCTGTTTTGGTTATGTGTTCTTTAAGTATGGTTGAGTTTGATTTTGGTTCTATGTTTGATCTGTTGTTGTTTAATTATATAACTCCCTCACTTTTAAAAAGTTGTTTTACTGAATGACTCCTTTTATTTCACAAAACCGTTTCAAGAAAGTCCCTTTTAACATTGCTTCCTTACTAAAACCTTTTCAAAACTATGTCAAGCGCTCATACTCTACTCCTAGGTCCTTAAGTTCTCCCCCTCTAATGTGTGACTGCTTAGGGATCCCTATGAGATCCCTCTGAACTCTGATGCATTAGGTTTGGCACTTCCACATTTCACTTACTCAATTATGATTGTGAAGTATGGGTGTGAGCTCTGCCCGAGATCCCTTGAGGTCCTTAGGGAACTCTGACACACCCGGTTATGAGAAAGGCCATGAAACATTTGGGCATTTGATGTTCTGAGAATTTGGGCCTGTTTTCAGGTTCCCTATAGTGTAACTTCTTATTTTCTCTTATCTATTTATGTAATTCATTCAATATTGGTTTGTAATAATTGTTGTAAACAAATATTAGGGATGGATAGTTGTGACGACCCGGCCAGCCGTTCCGTGAGATTTAGCCCTGTTTCCCCCATTTCTACTTCTTTTTAAGTGGTTCACCTTCATTTATGTATGTTGGGTCGATTGGTTCGGGTTCAGAGTGGTCATGATGAGAATTGAGGCATTTAGTCTCTTAAAGTAGCCTAATAGTTGAGAAAATCAACTGAGAATTGACATATTGGTGAACGACCTCGGAATGCGGATTTTATGGCTCGGATAGCTCCGTTAGGTTATTTGGGACTTAGGAGTGTGTTCCGAATGAAGTTTTGATGTCCGGTGTAGAATTAGGCTTGAATTGGCGAAAGTTAATTTTTGGCGATTTCCAGTCGGCAGTGGAAAATAGGGTATCGGGGTAGGAATGGAATTCCGGAAGTTGGAGCAGGTTCGTAATGTCATTTTGGATATGTCTGCAAAAATATCAGGTCAATCAGAGGTGTTTTGATTGGTTTCGGCGTAGTTAGCGAAATTTGGAAGTTTCAAAGTTCATAGGCTTGAATTGGATGTGATTTTGGTGTTCTCGTGTTGTTTTTGGTGTTTTGAAGGCTCGACTAAGTTGGAATAATGCTATGGGGTGTGTTGGTATGTTTGGTTGGGGCCCCGAAAGGCTCGGGATTTATTTCGGATGGTTGGCGGGGTTTTCGAACATGGAAATTTGCAGCAAAAGCTGCTGGCATAGGTTCTGGTGTTGGCCGCACCTGCGGAAGGGCAGTCGCAGGTGCGATGGGCAGTGCGCAGGTGCAAAAAAGGCCAGGAAGGGGATTTTTCGCAGGTGCGAAGTTTTGGCCGCACTTGCGAAGCCGCAGGTGCGGAAGATTCACCGTAGGTGCGGAGTCTATTAAGTGGGATTCCGCAGGTGCGGGTCTGCAGGTGCGACTAAAATATCCGCACTTGCGGAAATGCTGGCAGAAACAGTACATAAGAGGCATCCGTGAAATTTATTTCATTTCACTATTTTTGCATGCGGGAGGAGCTCATTTGAAGGCAAATTGGAGAGGGGATTCGTGATTCTTCAGTGAAGGTAAGTTCTCGGGTATTAACATCGTTTCTATGCTATTTTAATTCGGATTATGCTTATATTTGAAGGATTAAAGTAAGAAAAGTTGGAAAATGGGAGGAAAGAGTTGGGAATTTCTTTTGGCAATTTTAGTGGGCAATTGTGGTCCGATTTTGATGTTCTTAGTATGTACAGTCTCGTGGGAGGATAAGGGTTCTTGTGATGTAAATTTTATCAGATTCTGAGATGTGGGCCCGGGGCTCGGGTTTGGCCAAATTTTGAGATTCTTGTATAATTTGATAGTTTTCGATTGGGTTGTGTTCCTTGAGTATATATTGATGATATTAAATTGATTTTGGCTAGATTTGGAGAAATCGGGAGCCAACTTGAGGGGCAAGAGCATTGCGGACTAGTGTTCTGGCCCAGTAGATGTAAGTAATGGTTATAACTCTTGTTTGAGGGTATGGAACCCCGGACTACATATTTTCTCACTGATTTTAGAAAGGCGCATATGTCGGATGACGAGTATGTGGCGCATACTAATTTTTGGATTGGACTAGGTCCTCTCCGCGACGACTAATGAGTTGCATATTTACTCAAAACCTTATGTTAAATCACATTCTAAAGATTGTTGAAATATTTGGGCTATAAGTCGTGTTTGGGGCCTCGTGCCGATCTGTTTAGACCCCTTGGGGGCTTTTTACTGTTGTTTTTCTCACTATGTATTGATGATTTCACTAAGCTGCATTGTGCGTACTGTTTTCGAAACTCAGCATGATTTACACCACTTTGAGATTTAAATTGATGTTTTGGGTCGAGTACCCTATTTTACTGATTCGCCCGAGGGGCCTTTCGAGTGGTTCTGCTGAGTGTGGCCGAGGGCCAGAGTGATAGTGAGGTGTGGAGTGTGTCCGAGGGACAAGAGTGATGGTGAGGTGTTGAGTGATATTAGCACTTGGGCTGACGGGGCCCCTCCGGAGTCTGTACACACCCCAGTGAGCGCATCGAGTGTCGAGTGACGAGTGATTGGGAGGCCGAGTGATGAGTGATTGGGAGGCATGAGTTATTGTGAGATGCTGAGTGACTGCGAGGCATGCCCGAGGGTCTGATTATGATACGTGTTTTGCCCGAGGGGCTACTGATGATTTTACTACATTTATTTTCATACTAAATCTTTCGGTTTGAAGTTGTTAAAACTATGCATTCTTCAAAGGACTTTTTCTGAAGTTGATTTTAAGGCATGATGATGTCACATATCTATGTTATACTGTTGGAAAGAAAGGTTGTGCATCTTGTGATTTGATGACATTGATTTTATGTGTTTCTTGCTGCTCAGAGCTGATTTATTTCATTACTACTGAGTTGGCGTACTCACATTACTCCTTGCACCTTGTGTGCAGATTCAGGTGTTAGGGCAGGGTGAGCTGTCTATCTGTTCCAGAGATTCTCGGAGGTTTGTGAGGTACCTGGATGCGTCCGCAGTCATGCTCCCTCCCTTCTTTAATATTATAGAATTTATTTCCGTTGAGTTGTATATTTTATGTAGATGCTCATGACCAGTGACTCCGGGTTCTCGGGGGTTGTATTTGTTATTCAGTATAGTTTTGACTATGTTGTAAATGATTAAAGGAAACTTTTATGGGTAATCGGTATAGTAAGGATGTAAATGGAAGTTTATTATGATTTGAGTGTCGTTTTGGCTGGCCTAGTTCCATGATAGGCGCCATCACGACTGGCCTGGTTTTGGGGTCGTGACAGATTGGTATCAGAGTGCTAGGTTACATAGGACTCACCGGTCATAGTAGATTCTTGCGGTACGGAGACGTCTGTACTTATTTCCAAGAGGCTGCGGAACCCTTAAGAAAATCTCACATTTTTAAAATTCTTGTCGTGCTAATCCATTGTATTCAGCCAAGAGCGTAACTCTTGAATTCCTTCCGTGTATTCGAACGCGCACGAGGGCGCTTGGTATCAGTTGTGCATCGACGGCTTGTGGCTTCCATGGATGATATGTGATTTTGGCATGTTGGTAATAGGCCAGTCTGGAGGACTTGAGGCCGGATTCATTATGTGGCTTGATTGCTGAGATTTTCGTTGCGTGGGCACATGTAATTGGGGACTTGTATGTCCATTTGTGTTCTTATTGATGAGAATTGGTGTCCAGATGCCTATGTGGTGGGTGTGAATTAATGGTTAGATGTGTTCATACTGTGAAATGTGTCGAAAGGGTTGGCTGGAAATGTGGTAAGATTTATTGAGTGTTCGATTTCTGTCTCGATTTGGTATATGGACTTCAGTTGTGAGTATGTTGGAAGACCTCTCATGTTGTGTAGTTGTGGAGTGAAGCGGATTTCTCTGTTGGGTTATGAGTCCCTGGTGATGTCTTTGAGTTGATCATTTTTCCCAGTAACGTTCATGTATTTGATTGACGGTGTATTCCGGCCGTATTAGCACTCCTTGTTATTGTATTCATTGATGGCGTCCTGACATATTCGCGTAGCCGGGAGTAGCATACTCAGTATGTGAGGATGGCATTATAAGGATTCAGGGAGAAAAGGTTCTATGCCAATTCTTCGAGAGTGAATTTTGGCTCGGTTCAGTAGCATTCTTGGGACACGTGGTGTCCAGTGAGGGTATCCATGTGGTCATTCATGTGTGGGTAGAGCTTCCAGAAGCTCAAGATTTCTGTGACCACCGCTCCAGTGTTAGTTCTGCCATCAGCTTCAGGTTTTTACTGTATATTATGGTGCCTTGAGGGTAGGCGTTGGTTGTGTTCAGATGTAGGAAGGTGTAGTGATTGCGTGATAGTTCTGGTCTTCAGAAGTGTATGGAGAGATAACAATTGAGGCTAAGCACCAGAGGTATCTCCTGCGAGTTTCCCTAGGGTATGTGGTCCCTATGTAGTTTTGTAATAACTTCTCCTCTACCGGTAAAAGATAAATGTTGTGATTGGAGTTTAGATCGCTTGTGGAAGTTGGCGTGACTATTGCGATGGTGGATGCGAGATTGGCATTTATTAGAGTATTATATGGTTTGGGTCATTTAAGCTTATGGAGGATTTAGTTGAATCCCACCACAGCATGGTGGTAGTGATAATGTGTGGGCATAGTCTTGTTTGTCTTGATCCTTGGCTTTGAGCCAAGTGGGGGAGTTCATTATTGATAAGTTGATTACATAATTATGTGTGGTGTTGGTTTCAGTGCGAGGCATAGTGCTGAATCAGTTGTGACCTGCAGGCATGGGGTCTGGGAATGTCATGAGTAAGGGAAATTTCTTCGATAAACATGTAATTTTTTACCCTCCCCGTGATTTTACACAGTGTAGCATTTAAATATTTAGTTTAGGTCTAATATCGCTATTTTAACTAGTTTTTACTTTATTTTATCACAAAAACTAAAATTATAAGAAAATAGTTTCACTTTTAATATTTAGTTTTATTTTAGTAATATATTTTGATTAATTAAGAGTAAGTTTTTATTTCATTTTTACAAACACATTATATCATTTTTTTTAGTCTTCCTAGCCCAAAACAAAAATCCAACAAGATCTGGACCCAACCCAATTCCCAAGCCCATTCCCCTTAGCCCAATACCCACTAACCTAAAATACTTCTTCTTATACCTTACAACCGATCAGCAAAAAGACACCTGAAAAAACACAACGACATACACACAAGAGGAGAAAACCTGTNAGTTCCGAAATCAACACCAAATCTAGCCAAAAAACCTCCTAAAATTAGCTCTAAAACCCAGCAAAAACATGCTCTATTTTTCAGCAGAAAACTCAGCAAAATCACCATGAAAATCAGCTGAAAACCAGCTCCGAATCTAGCTCCAAAAGACCCTGAAACTTCAGCTACAAAACCCCATCAAACTCCTACTGAAATTCAGCTCCAAACTCATCTGAAAAACAGCCCTTTGAGACCAACAAAACAGCCTGAAACCGTTGCCCTCAAACACCCCAAACCAGTCCCCTTCTCCTCGTCTAAAGCCGCTCAAACCAGCCCCCAAAACGAGCCACAAACCAGATGAAAATCAGCTCCAAACAACCAGCCAAACACTCTAAATTTCAGCGCCCAACCACCATCCAAACCCGGTCGAAATAGTAAAGCTTTCAGTCGAGGTCGTCGGCGATTTCGCAATGCTCCGTTCGTAGCCTGGGGTGAAGGGTCTGTTCATTTCAACTTCATCGGTGTGTTCTTCATGTAAGCTCGTTGGAAGATCGTTGATAATTTGAAGAGTTATAAAAGGTCTAGTTTTCTTCTTCTTCATTGTTCTATTCTTCTTATGTTTTTCTTATTTCTATGTGTTTATTTCATTATTTTATTTTTGATTGTTTCCGTTGGAGGTATGTTATAGCCAGATTAATGTTTCTTTAATTATTTGTTTCCCNCGCGAATAATAAATCATCGTGACTATGGGTACGGTTCCCGTGGCATAGTCACAATACATAAATCCAAATTCGGGTGTGCATTTCATGTGACCCGACCCTAACTTCAAACAGTAATAAAATAAGCATGTTGTAGATTGCGTGTACGATTCCCGTGGCGTGATTCGCAATGTGCACAAAAACAAACGAGTGCGCGACATCGTGACTTGTTCCAAAAAAATAACTCCATAAATACTAAAAGCGTTTAAAAATTAAACGGCTAAATGCACAATAGGCTAAAATATGTAAATACTCAGATAATTTAGGCCAAATNAAAATTTCCTCGGTTTGGGATTTCAATAAATAAATGGTGTCCTGGAACACCGTAAAAAATCCGGGTGGCGACTCTGAAACTAAAATAAATCCCAAATCTGAATAATGTCACTTTATTGGAAAAACTCCCTTATTACCCCTTCATTAATCGGGGGTGGTGAAAAAGGAGGTGTGACAGCTCTGGCGACTTTGCTAGGGATCGAACCCAGAATCTATGGTTCAGGGTTCAGAATTCGAGCTTAGAATAACTGTTATATTTGGCTTTATTATCTGATTTTATATGTTTGAACCTAATGTGCTAAATGCTGCTTTTTACCGCTTTGATATTATCTTAACTGTATAGAAATTATGCAGAAACCCTCTTCTCTCTGAGTCTTCTAAATTATCCGGGAAGTGTGCACTTCGTGTGACTTCTTTTCTGTTAGAGTCATATCCAAATTTTAGAACGAGGTTCGGACAAGTTGCAAAGCCGGTGAGCTTCTGTATTCCCGGTACGCTGCCCTCCCTCGGCTCGAGTTATCCGCTCGGGTAAGCCAGGTCTAGAACAATAAACCCCAGGATTTAAACTTAGAATAACATAGCCTCATGTCGGATCCCTAGTAGGAACGTTTGTTTGCATCATGTGCATTTGACTTCGGGGACTCAACACAGGGGTTGGGTCCGTCTAGGACAGGTGTACCCAATTTAAAAGACCATCCTGATGCATCTTACGTGCTACTTGCGTATCTGTTTATTTTGGCTTACATGTTGACTGGTTTCTAGAATGGGAAAGAAAAAAAAAAGGAAAGTGAAAGGAAAATCAAGAGTGAGAGGTACGTATTTGAAAAATGCTGAAACTCTCCCGGAAAAAAAAAGAAAGAAAATAAGTGAATATTTTCAAAAGTAATTTTTCCCGGTTCCGTCAAAACTGGCAAAACTACGCGGGTCTGATTCTCACCGGATGTGAGATACGTAGGCAAACCTCATCGGTTCCGGCCCCCATTTTTTAAAAATTTAAAAATATTTTTCTTTAATTCCTTTTTAGGAGTCTTTCTTTTAGAAAATCCTGAAAAATAAAAACTAAGAAAATTTTTTATATCAAAAAATATTTTATTTGTAGGAGTCTTTCATTAAAAAAAAAAAGACAAATCAAATCAAAATCCCAAAAAATATTTTTTACTTTTTTATTTTCCTCAATTTTCAAAAATAAAAAAATATATATTTTTCTTACTTCCTTCTTTAGAAAAGTCTTTCTTTGAGACTCAAATTTTAAAAAAAATTCCTTTAGTTCCTTTTTAGGAGTTTTTCTTTAGAAAATCCCAAATAAAAAGAAAAGTTTAAAACCAAAATTATTTTCTTTCATTTTAAGAAGTCTTTCGTTCAAAAATAAAATCAAATCAATATCCAAAAAATAAATAAATATTTTATACTTTTTTTTAAGAAGTCTTTTCCCAAAAATTCAAAAATAAAATAGAAAAAAAAACCCCAAAAAATATTTTCTTTCTTCTTTAGAAGTCATTCTTTAAAAAATTTTGAAAAAACAAAATTAAAAAAAAAGATAAAATCAAAAAATAAAAAATTTCATTCTTCTTTCAAAAATCGAAAAGAAGATTCAAGCTTCAAAAATATTTTCTTTTTCTTTAGAAGTATTTCTTTCATAAAATAAAAGTCTAAAAACCCAAAAATATTTCTTTTCTTCTTTAGAAATTTTTCTTTCGAAATTCCAAAAAAAATATATTTATTTTCTTTCTTTTTTAGAAGTCTTTCTTTTCAAAAATTCTCGAAAAAAAAAGAAGACAAGTCTAAATACAAGAATATTTTCTTTCTTCTTTTTAAATCATTGTTTTGAAAAGGTAAATACAAAATTAAAAAAAAGAGTTAGTTTATTTCCTTTATTCCTGATCTTCCCGAACTACGCAAGATCTGATTCATGCGGCGTCATGATACGTAGGAAATCCCCATAGGATTCGATCATAAAAAAAATTAAAAAGAGCGAGAGAAAAAGAAAAAAAAGTGATAATAATAAGGACCGATTGAGTCCATTCTAACGTGTCTTTTGTTTTGAATTGTTCGAATAGCTTGAGGTGGTCGGTTTGTGGTAAGCTGTCAACACAAAATCCAAGGGAAAAATGACAAGCGACATTGAAGTTGTTACTAGCAGTCAGGAGATTCAGGGTTCAACAAGAGTCTACTGTGATTGAGGAAAATAGAGTACTGAAACAGAAAATGACTGAAATGTGTCAAGCATGGGCTAATGGCCAAGAACCTCCCTTCTCTGTTCAGGGTTTCCCAGAATTCACACTCATCTCGACAACTACCATTCCGGTCTCATTGCCTGATCAATCCTATCCACCTGGAGACAGTCCTTATCCCAACTGCACGACTACAGCTGGAACTTCTGTTGCTTGCTCCCAAAGTGTGCCATTGGCAACCAATCAGACAACCGCTGTTGTTATGCCTGTCTTCATTGTCCCACAACCAACAGTGGTATAGAGGAAAACTCATGATTCACAATTTGCTACCCAGAAAGAAAAATACCACTCTCCTGAGTACCACTCATACCTATTTGATCTTCCTGCAAAGAATGAGAAGCCTGCTCGAAAGATGGCATAGGAAAAAATGACCCAAAGAGTGAAAAGCTTAGAACAACAGTTGAAAAACATGCAAGGGTTGGCAGGTCAAAAGAGTATTGCCTTCAAGGATTTATGTATGTTCCCTAATGTCCGCTTGCCACCAATTTTCAAGATCCCCAAATTTGAAAAGTATGATGGATGGAGATCCCATAGCCCACCTGAAAAGGTACTGCAATCAGCTAAGAGGTGCAGGAAGAAATG
>MDKI01074508.1:0-20591 GCA_005239505.1 Nicotiana paniculata | reverse complement strand
TTTGCATCATCGAAGGTTATATCGTCTTCTTCCATATTTTCACGAGCCCGTTTCCCATGTGTTATTGTGAAATTTGTGGTTGTTTTGAAAATCACTCCATTTACTTCTTCACCCCTGTGTATCACGTTGACGGTTCGTTTTGGAGAAGGAGGCTTTGGGGGATCCTGTCTATTCCTCATATATGCATGTTTACCTTTATCACTAAACAATTCTGTTAAATAGCCCTGTTTCAATAAATTTTCTACTTCACCTTGTAAAAATCTGCAATCCGCAGTTTTGTGCCCATGATCGTTGTGGAATTCACACCAGTGATCTGGGTTCCTTCTACTTGGATTTGACCGCATCTCTTTGGGCCACTTAACCTTGTCTCCCATGTTCCTCAATATTGAGACAAGTTCAGTAGTACTTACATTAAAGGTATGATCCCCAATTTGAGTATTAACTCTAGGTCTCTCATCTCGATCTTTTCTGGATCTAGATGAGGATGAGACTACGTCTCTTCCTTGTGATCTATAGTCCATCCTAGTATTTTCGAACCTGGGGAAAATATCGCGTCCCGAGGGTTCTAAGCAAGGATCGTACCTATTTTTACCTAATCTTCTATCTGATTCTGGACATCTGGATCTCGAATGATCTTCATCTCTCGAACGAGCAATGATATCTTCTTCTATTCTGAGTTTAGTACTGTACCTGTTCTATACATCGTTCCATGTTGTAGCGCGGGAATTCTCTTAGCTTTCCTTAGTCGTCTCGTGGCTTCTGAGCTTTTATCGTTTAGGTTGCTTACAAATGCCATGGCTGCCCAATTATCAGGCACCCTAGGTAACTGCATTCTTTCTCGTTGAAACCTGTCTACAAACTCACGGAGTAATTTCGTGTCTCCTTGTTTTATTTTGAATATGTCTTCCATTCCCTTCTCAACTTTTTATGCACCAGAGTGTGCTTTTATAAACGAATCTGCAAGCTCAGCAAAAGAGTCAATAGAATTTTCAGGGAGAAAAGAATACCAGGTTAAGGCCCATTTGGTAAGTGTTTCCCCAAATTTTTTGACAAGGACTGATTCAATCTCTTGTTTTGTTAAGTCATTGCCTTTTACCCCCAGTAGTGAAAGCAGTCACATAGTCATGTGGGTTAGTTGTTCCATCATATTTGGGAACGTCGGGCATTTTAAACTTCTTGGGTATAGGCAAGGGTGCCGCACTTGGCTTCCAAGGTTGTTGAGAATATCTATCAACATCAATGCCTTTGATGATAGGTGGTACTCCAGGAATTAGTTCGATGCGATCATTCTGCTCCTTCATTTGTTTCTGCATTGTTAGCAGTAAATTTTGTAATTCTGAGTTATTAGATATACCTGGTCTCGTTTTGAGAGATTCATTAGGAGTATCTCCTCTTCTTGAGTTTGCCAAACCTGATTGAGGATTTTCCATGGTGATGGTTTTATTAGGGGGTGGTGTCGGCGGTGTAGGTAACGCTGCCGGTAATCCTCTCGCAAATTCTTGCAAATCTTGGCTCACATACTCTGCAATCATTTGCTTTACACGATCTTGTTCCACAGTTTGATCATTATCACCATTGTTGTTATTGGATCTTTCTGGGGATTGTTCCCTTGAACCACGTAGGGTTCCTGAAGGCGATGGAACTGGGGTTCCACTCCTTTGCTGGTTGTTTTCATTGGAGTTTAACATAGTTCAGAGGATATCACTTGAAAAGCAAACAAAGATTATCAGATTCCCGGTAACGGAACCAATTTGTTTAACCAAAGAATTAGACCGTTTGACTAAAGCTTATTTTTAAGATGAATACGGGTTACTGATAATCAAGGAAATGGAGAAAAATGAATAACAGACAATATTGCAAAAATATAGGAAAGCGAAGTCAATTATATTCGAGAATCAGATGCATTTACAAGTTGTATTCTCCTCCCTTACATAGGAGATTCTTATAACATACAACTCTTGCTATGGTTGCTCATTAATGACTAATTATGACATTAATGAGGCGTTACAAAGGATAATTGGGGTACAGTTACATAACGTTCGAGTAATCAATTGTGTTTCTTTGAATCTGCCCGTAGCTTTGTCTAGATTCATAATGACCGTGCCTCTCTCCTGTTTTGATCAAGTTGAGTTTCCCATGGCTGATAAGCTCGAGGGTTTACTGAACCGTGTCTGTTTACATAAAATACTTTTTTTTCTTATATATATGCATCAGTATTGTATATATATATATATTTTCTTGTTTCAGTTTCATATTTTCCGAAAACTTAATAGTAATGTTTTTTTTTCTTTTTCCAGTGTATTCCAAGAAACATCTACAAGCATCTTCCTCCGACAATAGAAACCGCGCTTCTTCACTATCGTGGCAAATATTGGTTTGTATCTATGAGCATTAGTGACTGAAGAAGGTTCAAAGTAGGATGAAAACTTTTTATTTTGGACAATTATGCCTAGCGAGGTTTCGCCGTCAAATTTGTGTTGGTTGTGTTGCACCACTCTATGTTGTCTTTAATGTTCAAGTGAAAGGAGAAGGAACATCTGATCATAATCTGGTTGAAATTGATTAGTTTCTAGGATGTGTTTGTGTTGATTTATCCATTTATTATCTTTTATTTTCATGTTGATTTAGTTATAGTAGTTGTGCTTTTGATTTTCTGTTGAACTATTGAGGTTATCAAATTTCAATCTTCATCGTATCGGTCTTCTTTTCTATAATATATTTTTTATATCAACCTAAGGGGAAGTCCCCAACACAGAGTTAGGCAATCCACTTACCTCGACTACTCTACTCAACTCAAAACCACGCTCTTGCCACGAGTACCCGACTCCGAATGGCCCAAATCTATTCAATTAAATTGCATAATGTAAATATCATTGTAAGAGATCGATCTAGCTAATTAGTTCAAGGCTAATACGCGAAATTAGGAAAATTGCCTGAAAATTCCCCCGAGCCCACTTCTCGGAATCGAGTGAAAGTTACAAATTTAGAACACCCATTCACTCACGAACTCACTCGAACAAGAATCATTGAAAACCGACGTCAAAATCTCATTAAATTCTCGAATTTCTATTTGGGGAACCTTCCTCTCATTTTCATGATTTTTCACCCAAATTCCTTGTTTATATTGAAGAAATTGCTATAGATTAATGATATACAAGTGAAATAAGGTTAGGAATCATTACCTATGAGTCTTCTCTTCAAAAACAACTCAAAATTGCCTAACCTAGAGCTCCCAGTCGTTTTAGAAAATATGAATATCAAACCCTCGAATTTGGTATAAACTGCCCAGTGATCCTGCACCTGCGCCCCCTTGGACCGCACCTGCGGAAAATACATCGCAGGTGCGAAATCTCACTTGAAGGGCTGGGGCGGCACATGCGGTCACTGGGCCGCATCTGCGGAACTCTTGTCGCACCTGCGAGCCTGACTGATCCAGGTCAATTCCGCACCTGCGAGGTCCCCATCCGCACTTGCGGATCCCCTTCCGCAGGTGCGAGACACCAGTACCAGCAGTTCTTCACCTGGTTTCTAAGTAAAAAAATCATCCTGTTGAGCATCCGAAACATCCACGAGGCCCCAGGGAACTCAAGCAAACTTACCAATCAGTCCTAATACATTATCCAAACTTAGTCGAGCCTTCAAAACACATCACATAACATCAAAAACGCCAATTATGCATGGATTCAAGCCTAAGTACTTGTGAAATTTCCAAAATCTACAACTGATGTCGAAACACGTCAAAATTAGTCTGAATGACCTCAAATTTTACACACATGTCATAAATGACACTAAGGACCTGTATCCACTCTCGGAATTCCATTCCGAGCCCGATATCAAAATTTCACCTATCGGCTGAAATCGTCGAAATTCTAACTTTCGCCAATTCAAGCCTAAATCTACTACAGACCTCGAGAACACATTTCGAACACGCTCCTAACCCCGAAATCACCCAACGAAGCTAACGGAGTTGGAGGAATTCCATTCCGTATCCGTCTTCACACAGTTCCAACTACGGTCCAATTTCTAAAGCTTAAACTCATATATAGGGACTATGTGTCCAAAAACTCTCTAAAATTCACGACTAATCATTCCGACAAGTCCCATAAGAAGATATAAAAGTAGGGAAAGTAGTCATTAGGGGATCGGGGCGCTAACTCTCAAAATGATCGACCGGTTCATTACATTCTCCCCCTCTTAAGAAAATCCTTCATCCTCGAACGAGGATAGAGACATACCTGAAGCTGTGAAAAAATGGGGGTACTGACTGCGCATATCCTGCTCGATCTCCCAAGTCGCCTCCTCGACCAAATGACCCCTCCACTGAACCTTGACTGATGCAATATCCTTCGACCTGAGCTTTCTAACTTGTATATCCAATATAGCGACTGGCTCCTCAACATATGATAAATCCTTGTCCAATTAGACTGAACTGAAATCCAAAACATGAGTCGGGTCACCATGATACTTCCGGAGCATAGAGACGTGGAATACCGGATGAACTCTTGCTAGGTTGGGAGGCAAGGCTAGCTCATAAGAAACATCCCCAACATGCCGCAATAACTCAAAAGAACCAATAAATCTCGGACTCAGATTACCCTTCTTCCCGAACCTCATGATGCCCTTCATAGGCGATACCCGAAGAAAAACCCGGTCACCAACCATAAATGCCAAATCACGAACCTTTCGGTCCGCATAGCTCTTCTGCCTGGACTGAGCCGTGCAAAGTCTCTCCTGAATCACCTTCACCTTGTCCAGGGCATCCAGGACCAAATCTGTACCCAACAATCAGGCCTCGCCCGGCTCAAACCATCCCACTGAGGACCATCACCATTTACCATACAAAGCACCACACGGAGCCATCTGAATGCGGGACTGGTAGCTGTTATTATAAGCAAAATCTGCAAGTGGAAAGTATCGGTCCCATGACCCTCCAAAATCCATCACACAGGCACGGAGCATGTCCTCAAGAATCTGAATTGTGCGCTCGGACTGCCCGTCCATCTAAGGGTGAAAGTCTTTACTCAACTCTAACCTGGTGCCTAGCTCCTGCGGAACGGCTCTCCAGAACCGTGAAATGAACGGTGTACCTCTGTCTGAAATGATAGATACTGGAATACCGTGGAGGCGAACAATCTCCCTGATACAAATCTCTGCCAACCTCTCGAAGGAGTATGTAGTCAACACTGGAATGAAATGGGCTGACTTGGTTAGCCGATCCACAATCACCCAAATAGCATCTAACCTTTTCAAAGTCCGAGGAAGTCCAACCACAAAGTCCATGGTGATCCGCTCTCACTTCAACTCTGGAAGCTCAATCTGCTGAAGTAAACCTCCTTGCCTCTGATGATCATATTTGAATTGCTCACAGTTGATACACTTGGCCACAAACTCCACTATATCCTTTTTCATCCTTCTCCACCAATAATTTTGTCTCAGATCCTGGTACATCTTCGCGGTACTCGGATGAATGGAATACCGCGATCTATGGGCCTCCTCAAGAATCAACTCTCGAAGCCCATCCACATTGGGCACATATATCCGACCTTGCATCCTCATCACACCGTCATCTCCTATAGTCACATCCCTGGCGTCACCTCGCCGAACCCTATCCTGAAGAACCAGAAGGTGGGGATCAACATACAGGCGCTCTCGAATGCGGTCATAAAGAGAAGACCGATCCACCACACAAGCTAAAACCCGGCAAGTCTCTGAAAGATTCATCCTCACGAACTGACTGGCTAAGGACTAAACATCCAAGGCTAAGGGCCTCTCAACTGCCGGAAGATATGCCAAACTCTCCGCCCGGCAACTCAAGGCGTCAGCCACCACATTGGCCTTCCCCGGGTGGTATAATATAGTGATGCCATAGTCCTTTAGTAACTCCAACCATATACGATGTCGCAAATTGAGGTCCTTCTGCCTGAACAAGTGCTGCAAACTCCGGTGATCTGTAAAAATCTCACATGGAACACCGTACAAATAATGACGCCAGATATTCACGGCGTGAACAATAGCTGCTAACTCGAGATCATGAACCGGATAATTCTTCTCATGCACCTTCAACTTCCTGGACGAGTAGGCAATCACCCTACCATCCTGCATCAATACTGCCCCAAGGCCAATCCTCGAGGCATCACAATAGACAGTGTAGGACCCCGAACTTGTAGGCAACACTAATACTGGGGCCGAAGTCAAAGTTGTCTTAAGCTTCTGAAATCTCTCCTCACACTCCTCGGTCCACCTGAAAGGAGCACCCTTCTGGGTCAGTCTGTTCGTAGGTGCTGCATTAGATGAAAACCCCTCTACAAAGTGACGGTAGTACCCTGCCAAACCAAGGAAAATGCGGATCTCTGTAGTTGATGACGGTCTAGGACAACTCTGTACCGCCTCCACCTTCTTCGTATCTACTTTGATCCCATCACAAGACACTATGTGGCCCAAGAATGCCACTGAATCAAGCCAGAACTCACACTTAAAGAATTTCGCATACAATCTCTTCTCCCTCAAAGTTTGAAGCACGATCCTCAAGTGTTGCTCATGATCTTCCTGTGATCGGGAATACACCAGAATGTCGTCAATAAACACAATGATGAAGGAATCAAGGTAAGGCCGGAACACATTGTGCATCAAATGCATAAAAGTTTTTGAGGCATTGGTCAGCCCAAATGACATGATAAGAAACTCATAGTGACCATATCTGGTCCTGAAGGCAGTCTTCGGGATGTCCGACTCCCAAATTTTCAGCTGATGATAGCCAGATCGCAAGTCAATCTTGGAGAATACTCTGGAACCCTGTAGCTGGTCGAATAAATCATCAATTCGAGGCAAAGGATACATGTTCTTCACTGTAACCTTGTTCAGCTTTCGATACTCAATACACATACGCATAGATCCATCCTTTTTCTTCACAAATAGCACTGGAGCACCCCAAGGTGATACACTGGGCCTGATGAAACCCTTATCAAGCAACTCTTGTAATTTCTCCTTCAACTCCTTCAACTCAGGAAGAGCCATCTGGTAAGGAGGAATAGAAATGGCTTGAGTGCTTAGCAACACATCAATGCCGAAATCAATATCTCTGTCGGGCGGCATACCCGGAAGATCAGCTGGGAATACATCAGGAAAGTCCCTCACTACTGGCACTGACTCAACTGGAGGGGTATCAACACTAACATCTCTCACATAGGCCAAAAACGTATCACACCCCTTTTTAACCATTTGTTGAGCCTTAAGGAAAGAAATGACCCTGCGGGGAGTATACTCAAAGGTACCTCTCCACTCTAATCTCGGCAAGCCTGGCATAGTCAGCGTCACGGTCTTAGAATGAAAATCAAGAATAGCATAATGGGGCGACAACCAGTCCATGCCCAAGATAACATCGAAATCTACCATGCTGAGTAATACCAAATCAGCCCTGGTCTCAAAACCATTAAGAGAAATCAAACACGACCGATATATGCGGTCCACAACTAGAGAGCCTCCCACATGAGTAGATACATAAATAGGGGAACTCAAAGAATCCCGAGATATCCCTAAATATAGAGCAAAATAAAACACATACGAATACGTAGAGCCTGGATCAAATAATACTGATGTATCCTTGTGGCAGACAAGGACAATACATGTGATGACTGAGTCTGAAGCAACGGCCTCAGAACGGGCTAGAAATGCATAGTATCTGGCCTGGCCTCCCCCTCTAGGGAGACCTCTACCTCCCCGACCTCTACCTCGAGCTTACTGAGGAGATGGAGTGGCAGTTGGGGCTGGAAGAATAGCCGGAGGGCCTGGTGGAGCGCGTGAAGGCTGATAACACTGTGGAGGTGCACCCCTCCTGGCCCTGGGTCAATCTCTAATCACATGACGAGTGTCACCATACTCAAAACAACCCCTCGAAGGACGCTGCGACTGAGACTGAATAGGAGCTGGCCTGCTGGGCTGGCCGGTAATAACACCTCGAACCAGAGGCACACTAGATATTGGCGGTGCATAATAGAACTCCAGAGGTCTAGGAGGATCTAGAATACCGTTGGCTGCTGGAAGGGTTGAATGAACAGGGCGACCCACAAAGCCCCTACCATAACATGATGTTGGTGCTCGAGCTCCTGAAAAATGGCCAGTCTCTCGAGACCTCTTGGCCTCTCTCTCCTCTCGATTTCGGGCGAACATGCCCTCTACTCTCCTGGAAATACTCACTGCCTACTGATAAGTGATATCCATCTCCAAATCTCTGGCCATACTGGTCCGAATACTAGGGTAAAGTCCCTCAAAGAAGCGGCGAACCCGCTCTCTGACTGTGGCAACCAAGGCGGGTGCATGCCGAGCTAACTCACTGAAACGGACTGCATACTCTGACACAGTTATAGTACCCTGGCGCAACTGCTTGAACTCCGCGCGCCAAGTATCCCTGAGGCTCTGAGGGACATACTCTCGCAAAAGCATCTCTGAAAACTGAGTCCAAGTGAGTGAGGATGCCTCATACAGACTACTCAGCTCATAGGCCCGCCACCACTGATATGTCGCTCCCCCAGCTGGAAAGCGGTGAAAGAAACCCCACTGGTCTCCACAATGCCCATAGTGCGAAGAATACGATGACACTCTTCGAGAAACCCCAGAGCGTCATCTAAAGCTAGTCCGCTAAAAATAGGTGGGTGGTACTTCTTGTACCTCTCAAGTCTGAGATGCTCTGCCTCAAAAAAAGCTACCCTGGTCCCATGTTGTACCGAAGCCACTGGGGGCATTGGAATATACTCTGAGGCCTGATCAACCTAGCCCCTCTGCTCAGGAGTACGGGCTGCGGGAGTTTGTGCCCCTCCCCCGGCCTGAGATGTAGCGGGAGCTATCGGAAGTAGTCCAGCCTGGGCTAGAGTGCTGAACATGCTCATGAACTGAGCTAAAGTCTCATGTAAGGCTGGAGCAGTGATATGAACCTCCTGTGTCGGCTCTCCAGCTGGAGCTGCTGTAGGCTCCTCTGTCGCTGCTCTCGCCGGTGCTCGGGCTGCAACGCAGGGTCGTCCTCTACCCCGGCCCCAGCCTCTGGCAGCTCTGGTAGGGGGATCGGGTGCCTGATCGTCGGTCCTCCCAGTACGGGTCCTCACCATCTGTGGGAAATAATAGAATAGAATTTTAGAATTTTTGATGTCAACAACTCGCACGGCAAGGAAATCAAGGAAATATGATTGTTCTTAACAGTTACATAGCCTCCCAAAGATAGATACGAACGTCTCTATACCGATCCGTGATACCCTAATCAACCGGCTTGTGACTCCTATGAACCTAGACACTCTGATACCAACTTGTCACGACCCCCCTCCGAAGGTGTCGTGACGGCACCCAGTCTCTACGACTAGGTAAGCCTACTATAACGGGAAAAAATTGAAATAAAACTCAAGAAATAAAGGGGATAAGGGCAATGACAAAAGTAACGTACTGGCCGCTCGGCTCATACAAAACATAACTTCCCAAAACCTGGAATATCACAGATAGTCACAAGCTTCTAACACTACTGTAGCTCTAACAAAAACTAGAAAAAAGTACATAAGAACGTCTCTACAAGATAGAATAGAAGGAGACTCAAAGGATTCTGCGGACGCGACAGAAATACCTTGCAGCCTCCTAGAATCAGCAACAACGACTAACCACGAGGCTGATAGCTCGTACCTGGATATGCACATGAAAAACATGTGCAGGGAAGGGCATGAGTACACCACATTTGGTACCCAGTAAGTGCCAAGCCTAACACCGGCCAAGTGGTGACGAAGTCAGGTTAAGGATCTACTGGATTTCTAAATAAGTCGGTTTAAAACAGTACAAAAGATAGGTAATGTCTACAGTAAACAGTTTAAGAAAAAAAAATATAAGTTTACAGTAAAGAAAATCCTCAGTTCAACATAATATATCACAAAGTGGAATCTCCCGGGATACCGTCCCGTAGTTCCAATGATTATGCAGTACAGGGGGGATCTCTCGAAATATGTACGTAGTCCCAAATTAAATATACGGTACAGGGGGAAAGCTCTCGGAATACGTCTGTAGTTCCAATTTAAATATGCAGTACAGGGTGAAAGATCTCGTAATACGTCTGTAGACCCAATTCAAAATATGCAGTACAGGGGGAAAGCTCCCGGAATACGTCTGTAGTCCCAATTTAAATATGAAATACAAATGAATGTCGGATAAGGTTTATTTAAAAATTTCAGGAGAAAAATCACAGGCAAATCAAAGGATAGGACTAACTAAACATGGTGCACATAGTATCAAATAGGAAATTCAGGTAAAACAGATAGACATGCTCCTTCCTAATCTAAACTACACAATTAGCACATTAAATAGTGAAATAAGAGTGAAATGATTTATGGTATGGAAGGAAAAAATGGAACTTTAGCAAAAATGGCTCGTGCACGTACTCGTTACCTCACGTAGACGGTGTCCATACAACAAATAGTATCAAAACAACCTAAGGGGAAGTCCCCAACACAGAGTTAGGCAAGCCACTTACCTCGGCTGCTCTACTCTACTCAAAACCACGCTCTTGCCACGAGTACCCGACTCTGAATGGACCAAATCTATTCAATTCAATTGCATAATGTAAATTTCATTGTAAGAGATCGATCTATCTAATTAGTTCAAGGCTAATACGCGAAATCAGGAAAATTGCCAAAAAAGTCCCCAGGGCCCACGTCTCAGATTCGAGTGAAAGTTACAAATTTAGAATACACATTCACTCACGAACTCACTCGAATAAGAATCATCAAAAACCGACGTCAAAATCTCATTAAATTCTCGAATTTCTATTTGGGGAACCTTCCTCCCATTTTCATGATTTTTCACCCAAATTACTTTTTTATATTGAATAAATTGCTATATATTAATGATATACAAGTGAAATAAGGTTAAGAATCGTTACCTATGAGTCTTCTCTTCAAAACTTACTAAAAATCGCCTAACCTCTAGCTCCCAATAATTTTAGAAAATATGAATTTCAAACCCTCGAATTTGGTATAAACTGCCCAGCGATCCCGCACCTGCGGAAAATACATCGCAAGTGCGAAATCTCACTAGAAGGTATGGGGCCGCATATGCGAAACTCTTGCCGCACCTACGAACCTGACCCGGGTCAATTCCGCACTTGCGAGGTCCCCGTCCGCACCTGCGGGTCCCCTTCCGCAGGTGCGAGACACCAGTACCAGCAGTGCTTCAGCTAGTTTCTAAGTCAAAAATCATCTCGTTGAGCATCCGAAACATCCCCGATGCCTCGGGGCCTCAACCAGTCCTAATACCTTATCCAAACTTATTCGAGCCTTCAAAACACATCACATAACATCAAAAACGCCAATTATGCATGGATTCAAGCCTAAGAACTTATGAAATTTCCAAAATCTACAATCGATGCCAAAACACGTCAAAACTAGTCTGAATGACCTAAAATTTTACACACAGGTCATAAATGACACTACGGACCTAAATCCACTCTCGGAATTCCATTCCAAGCCGGATATCAAAATTTCACCTATCGGCCGAAATCGCCGAAATTCTAACTTTCGCTAATTCAAGCCTAAATCTACTACAGACCTCGAGAACACATTTTGAACACGCTCCTAACCCCGAAATCACCCAACGGAGCTAACGGAGTTGGAAGAATTCCATTCCAGATTCGTCCTCATACAGTTTCAACTACGGTCCTATTTCTAAAGCTTAAACTCATATATAGGGACTATGTGTCCAAAAATTCTCCAACATTTATGACTAATCATTCCGACAAGTCCCATAAGCAGATATAAAAGTGGGGAAAGAAGTCATTAGGGGATCGGGGAACTAACTCTCAAAACGACCGACCAGGTCGTTACATGAACCTCTTCATGGTTCTTCGGTTAACCACAATATCTTGTACCAAGATGTAAGAAACCAATTGAAAAAACTAAAAACCGAAGCGAACTTGTTGTTGCTTAGGATGACACGTGAAATTGCCGCCGACTATGTTAAAAAGCTTTTACTTGATTCCTACCCTCTTACATGTTGTTACGACGTGTTGGAGGAACTTCTCGCTGACCAAATAAGATAACGATAATCTTGTTATCGTTATAAGCAGTGACACCGAAGCCGCCTCTAAGGCATCAAAATCTGTCAATCAAAAGATAGAGTGAGTAATTTAAAAAGATTGATATTTTTAGTCCTTTTGTTGTGCATGCCATGTTTGTAGCATGGTATGCTAAAATTATCTTATGTTAGGTGATTAAATTCCAAATATTATTTGGAATATATTAAAGAGTATCAATTAATCAATGAAATTATGCTTATTTCGTATTTATTTACCCACTGCTTCCTTTACTTTTGGTTTTTATTTTTTCTACATGTTCTAAAATATTTTTGCTTCCTTTATCCCTTTTTTTGATGTATAAACATAATGAAGTTCTTTAACTTTTTCTCCCTCTCTCTCTCCTTCTCGAACCATTTAATAGGAAATTTTTCAATATCCCATATTACATTTATGACAAACGAAACTAGTACTATTTGTAATCTTTCCTTTGAAGATTTTGTTAGTATAGGATGTTGGATTTTATCTTATGACAAATACAATGAATAAAAATAGTAGTGTTAATTGAATAAAAAAATAAGGAAATAATGCAGTGTACCCCATCTGAAATACAATACATGTAAAACACTGGCTTGTAACGACACGACCGGTCATTTTGAGCATTTGCATTTCGTTCTGCTATTTGGAGTCTTGAACATCATTGTATGACATATTATGACTTGTGTAAGTCGTCGGTTTTGGTTTTCATGTTACTCGGAGTTGATTCGGAAGAATGAATTTCATGGTTTAAGATTTAAGTTGGAAAAGTTGATCAAGTTTGATTTTTTAGTATTTGACCTGGGATTGAAATTTTAATGGTTCTGCTAGGTCCGGATGGTGATTCCGACGCTAATTGGAGAAAGTTGGAAATTTGAAAGTTTGGAAATTTGAAAGTTTGGAAAGTTTATAAGTTTGATCGAGATTTGACTTTGATCATATCGAATTCGGATTGTAGTTCGGGGAATCGGAATAGCTATTTTCGTCTTGTGTGAAAAGTTTGAGTTCATTCCAGGTTGATTTGATAAGTCTCGGTGCGAGTTTTTGAAGTTGAAGATTCAAAGTTCATTAAGTTTGATTTGAGGTGTGATTCGTCATTTTGATGTTGTTGTGTGTGATTGTGTGATTTGAGGCTTCGAGTAAGTTCATATTGTGTTTTAGGACTTGTTTGTATGTTGAGATGGGGTCCCGATGACCCGGGTGTGTTTCGAGTGAGTTTTGAACAAGTTTGGACATTTCGGCACTTTGATGATGTTCTGGAGAAAGTGAAGTGCGGAAGGCACATTTTGGAGTGTTGGGGCAAGGCCTCATGTGCGGACCGCAGAAATCCTCTTGCAGACGCAAAAAGGAGAATCTGCAGGTTGATGGTCTGACTTCGGGAGGTTATATATTATAATATATAAGGAGTTTGAAGATGATTCAAATATGAAAGATGTATCCATTTGCGTCTAGTTTATAAAAAGGTAAACCATCTATCAGTTGGACATTTGTACAGAAAGTTATGGTCAATTTATTGAACTCTGGTAGTGCAGTGACTACTGAAGTGCGACCGTGCAATTTGGATTGCGGTCGCGGAACCTGGAATGTGCGATCAGCACAATGGTAGGTCAAATTTTGTACTATATAAACGAGGATTAGAGTATTATTTCACATTTGAACTTTGGGAGCTCGGTTTGTTATGATTTTTCATGGGTTTTTCAAGAAACTCATCGGTGTAAGTGATTCTAACTCCGATTTGGTTAATATATATGGATATATCATTGTTTTCATTATTTAGTTAGTATTTTGAGATAGAAATTTGGGAAAGATTATTGAAACTTCATAAACTAGAATTTGAGGGTTTGAAGGTCGAGTTGTGATCAGATTTGACTAATTTTATGGTTGGACTCGTGGTTGAATGGGTGTTCGAATTTTGTAACTTTCATCAGATTCCGAGACGTGGGCCCACGGTTGACTTTTGAGTTGACTTTTTAACTTTTGATTAAGAACTTAGCATTCTCATTTGAAATTGTTTCCTTGGGCTTCATTTAATGCGTTTGAGTTGATTTTCTTTCGAGTCGTCAGGAGGTTGGTACACGCGAGATGGCATTTTGGGAGCATCGTTTGCCTTGCTCGGTATTGGATTTGGCTTGTTCAAGGTAAGTAACACTTCTAAACTTGGTGTTAAGGGTATGAACCCTGAATATACATGTTATGTGTTTGAATGTTGAGGTGATATACATGCTTGGTGAAACACCGCCTACAATAGAAACACTTATCTGATCCTGAACCACCGCACACCTCGATCTCTGACAGCCGCTTCCCCGACACTATTTCACAATACTCTTATCCAAAGGACAATTGAAGAAAACCATAACACCGTCGAACCTAACACATTCTGTTCAATCAAGGACGACGACACCAACTCACAGATGAAGATTCCACCATATACCAAGTCTCGTTACTCTATCAACCCAAACTTGAACACTTATAGTCTGATTGTCTTTCCTCCGCCGAAAATGAAATACCGAATCTCTAAGTCGTGCTCTGAGTAGACCTCCTTTCAAATCACTCACTGCCCCGACACATGGGCACGCATCCTACCATCAAATCAATTATTGTGCGATAACAATTCATGAGCATCATTGCAACCTGTGCATAGCCTCAAAGCTCTCAGAAGTGCAGCTACCGAGATGAAATGACAGAATATCCTTTAGTCGGGCGACGACAATAGCCCCAACCAACTATGAAGGGAGTAGCATCTTGTACCATATATGTAGTATCATTAAAATTCATCGATTCCCAATTGATAACAAGCGCTTCACATCGCATAGGATTTAATAGAAAGGAAATGAAGGAATAAGCATCAAAGGAATCAAACCGCACGATGAGGAATCAAGAAGGGAAGTGCTCCTAACACCCCTGTAGCCTCTCGAAGATAAGTACAGACGTCTCTGTACCGATCTGCAAGACCCTATTTGACTTGCTCATAACTTGTGACACCTAAGGGAACCTAGTGCTCTGATACCATGTTGTCACGACCCAAAATCCGATAAAGGTCGTGATGGCGCTGGACACCACTATCAGGCAAGCCAATACCAAGAAGTTAATCAAATCCTCATTTTTAGTATTTATGAAATCATTTGTTTCCTTACATTAATAATAAATAATGAACTTCACTGAGTAAATAATGACGTATTTAAAAAAAATTAAAAACTGAATAATCCCATAGTCATCCCAGAACCCAGTGTCACAAGTGCATGAGAAATTTCTAGAAATTTAAAACGTGATATAATAACGGTCCCGAATACAAATCGGACAGAAAAGAAAGTACAATGCTTTGAAGGAGACTCGGCTGGTTGCGAGTCCTCTTCAGAGATGCAGCTCACCTAAGTCTCCGTATCAACCATGTTGTTGCGCCCAACGAGGCCACTAGACATACATGTTCTTGTGCAACAAAAATGCACAGCAAGTGTAGTATAAGTACAAAAACAACGTGTACCCAGTAAATATCCCGTCTAACCTCAAAGAAGTAGTGACGAGAGGTCGACTTCGACGCTTACTAGTGGTCCAACAACAAGATACCAAAATGTGTAGAAGTATGGATTTTATAAGGTAATTGCAAACTCGATAAGCAAGAAGCAGGTAAACAATTCTTTTAATAACAAGAGATTTTCAAAATTTCATATTTCATCATTTTTCAATTTACCCCAGGCCAGGGTGGAGATATCATTATTTATAGATTTCAAGGCAAGCAATACAAGCATGCGCAAATCATGTCGAGGTCGTACGGCTTGATTAACATAATAATAAAATGTGCATTGTCAGACGCTCGAATGGCGTGAACCATAGATGCATCTATTACCCTGCTCGCGAATTATACATGCGACGCGATCAAATGCAAATAAAGAATAACCCCGCTCGCGAATCATACATGCGACGCGGTCAAATGTAAATAAGTAATCACCTCGCTCGCGAATCATACATGCAACGCGGGCACACATATATACACATATTCAAAAACAGTCAATCAAGAATTCACCAGGGAACATTTATCCAAGGAAAAGTCAATCTTCTTTTCACGATTAAGAAAATGAAGTTTAACTTATTTAGAAATTCATTTACTAATTCGATATGATTTAAGCAATTTAAATTGTCAATAAGGTTACAAATATCTTAAGTATAGCATGCTTTTGGGTCCTAGACTACCCGGACTTAAGCACAATAGTAGCTATGCACGGACTCTCATCACCTCATGCGTACGTAGCCCCCACAAATAGTAGCACATAATTAATTATTACACGTATGGGGACAATACCCTCTTAATAGGTTAGAAAGGAGACTTACCTCGCTCCGAAGTTTCATAATCGGCTTCCAAGCCCTTCCGATGACTCAAATCGATGCACAATGCTCCAAAACTAGCCAATAATTATGCAAACCCATTAATATATGCTCAAATACCCATTATAATCCAATTTATAATAATTTCTAACACCAATCAAAAATTCAATAAAAATCACCCTCGGGCCCACATGCCCGGATTCCAAAATCTTTCGAAGATAAACTTTACCCATAACCTCACGAACTCAAATATGTAATTTACTCCAAATTCCATGTTCAAAATCCGAAAATACAAATTTTAGGTTTTTCCACCAAACCCCCAAATTTCTACTAAATTCCATGTTAAAATATATACATAATCAATGTATTTAACTCAAAATTGGGAAGAAAGCACTTATCCCTACTAGTTGATGAAGATGGCACTCCACATTGCTCCAAAATCCGATCCCATGGTCGAAAAAAATGAAATTGAGCCAAACCCTTCACTTTAAAGAAGACACTTCCCAGCCCCGACCTTCGCACCTACGGTCAACCAGCCGCATCCTCGCTTCCGCTTCTGCGGCCTCTCCTTCCGCACCTGCGGTCCTTGTCAGTTTTGTGGCTACTAACACCGCACCTGCGTTATCACAGGTGCGCACATTTTTCCGCTTTTGCGGTTCCCCGTGACCTTGGCTCATCCCGCACCTGCGGGATCGCACCTGCGGCCCTCTTCACGCAGGTGCAGTCACACCAGATGCCCAGCTACTTCAGCTCTTCGTTAACTTCAAATTTCAATCCGTTAATGTCACGACCCAAAATCCCTAACCGGCCGCGATGGCGCCTATCGTGGAACTAGGCTAGCCAATAATCACATGTTTACAGTTTCCTTAAAAATCCCAACCAATTTCAAGCATTTCATAAAATATACAGAATTTACTAAATACATTAGGCCAATAATAGTTCAACTAACCCCAAAACTCGGAGCCAACATGCCATGAGCATCTAAGATAAATAAGCCAAAAAGGTATACTATTATAATACAAAACCTCCGAATAAATAGCTAGATACAACAAGAAGGGAAAACAGAGATGTTGCGGACGTTGAACAGCTACCTCTATATCCCGCACTCCGGCTCCGCGCGAAATAAATAACTAATGCTCGGTACTCCATCTGAATCTGCACACAGGGGTGCCGGGAGTAATGTGAGTACGCCAACTCAGTAGTAATAAAAATAAATCAAGTCTAAACGGCAAGAAAACACATAAAAATCAATGTCATCAATTCAATATATGCACAGCCTTTCTTTCCAACAGTATAAACATAGATATATGAAATCATCATGCCTTAAAACCAACTTCAGAAAAATCCTTTGGAAAATGCATATTTTCAACAACTTCAAACCGAAAGATTTAGTATGAAAATGAAATAAATCATAAAAAGGCCCCTCGGACAAAACATATTTCATAAGTTCAGAGTGACAGTGGCAAAATCATAAGTAGCCCTTCGGGCAAAAACATGTATCATAATCAGGCCCTCGGCCTCACAGTCACTCATGCCTCCCAATCACTCGTCACTCGGCACTCGGTGCGCTCACTGGGGTGTGTGCAGACTCCGGAGGGGCTCCTTCATCCCAAGCACAAATATCAAGCCACCTCGTGGCGTATCATATCCTCACAAACAGGCCCTCGGCCTCACTCAGTAGAACCTCTCAAAAGCCCCTCGGACGAATCAGTAGAAACGGGGTACTCGACCCAAAACATCATTTTTAAATCTCAAAGTAGTGTAAATCAGGCTGAGTTTCGAAAACAGTAAACACAATGTGGCTGAGTGAAATCATCAATAAATAGTGAGGAAAACAGCAGTAAAAAGCCCCCACGAGGTCTAAACAGATCGGAACGAGGCCCCAAACATGGCTTATTGCCCAAATATTGCAATAATCTTTAGAACATAATTTAACATAAGGTTTTGAGTAAAATGCGCAACTCATTAGTTGCCAAGGAGAGGACCAAGTCCAATCCAAAAATCAGTGTGCTTCACATACTCGTCATCCGACATGTGCGCCATTCTAAAATCCGTGAGAAATATGAAGTCCGGGGTTTCATACCCTTAGGACAAAATTTATAACCATTAGTTACCTCTACCGGGCCACAACACTAGTCCGCTATGCTTTTACCCCTCAAATTGGCTCCCGGCTGCTCCGAATCTAGCCAAAACCAGTTTAACATCATTAATATATACTAAAGGAACACGATCCAATCGAAAACTATCAAATTATACAAGAATCTCGAAATTTGGCCAAACCCGAGCCCCGGGCCCAAACCTCGGAATTCGATAAATTTTACATCACTATAAAGCTCGACCTCCCATGATTCTACACATACCAAAAACACCACAATCGGACCACAATTGCCTACCCAAATTGCCAAAAGAATTTTCCAATCCTCCACCCATTCTTCCCAACCTTTTCCTACTTTAATCCTTCAATTTACAAGCCTAATCCGAACAAAATATCATAGAAACGACTTTAATAACCCGAGAACTTACCTCCACTGAAGACCCACGAATCCTATCTTCAAATTGCCTTTAAACGAGCTCCAACCGCATGCAACAATGGTGAAATGAATAAAATTTCGCGGAGGCCTCTTTTATACTGTTCTGCCCAGCAATTCCGCACATGCAGACCCTTAATCGCCCATGCGGACCCGCACCTGCGGTCCCAGGTGCGCACTTGTGCAACCCCACTAACGGACCAATTCTCGCACCTATGGACACTTCTCCACACATGCGGCTTCGCAAGTGCGGCCAACTCTTCGCACCTGCGGACTCCTCCTACCTAGCCTCGCTTCGCACCTGCGCATGCCCTTTCTCACCTGCGACATCGCACCTGCGGCTACCCATCCGCAGGTGCGGCCAACACCAGCAGCCATTTGCTGCAATTTTTCCAAGTTCAAAGCTCCGCCAACCATCCGAAATCAATCCCGAGCCCCTCGGGGCCATAACCAAACATACCAACATACCCCATAGAATTATTCAAACTTAGTCGAGCCTTCGAAACACCAAAAACAACATGAAAACACCAAAATTACATCAAATTCAAGCCTATGAACTTTGAAACTTCCCAATTTCGCCAACGACGCCGAAACCAACCAAAACACCTCCAATTGACCTGAAATTTTGCACACATACCCAAAATGACATTACGGACCTGCTCCAACTTCCGGAATCTCATTCCGATCCTGATAGCCTATTTTCCACTGCCGACCAGAAATCGCCAAAAACTAACTTTCGCCAATTCAAGCCTAATTCTACACCGGACGTCAAAACTTCATTCCGAACACACTCCTAAGTCCCAAATCACCTAACGAAGATATCCGAGCCATAAAATCCGCATTCTGAGGTCATTCACAATAAGTCAACTCTCAGTTGACTTTCTCAACTATTAGGCTACTTTGAGAGACTAAATGTCTCAATTCTCACCATGACCACTCCGGACCCAAACCAACTGACCCAACACAACATAAACAGGCTAAGAAATATATGAAAAGGCAGAAATGGGGAAAACGGGGTAAATCCCACGGAACGACCGGCCGGGTTGTTACAGTTAACCACCCGAAAACCACCCGAGGCCCCCGGGACACCGTCCAGTCACACCAACCATTTCCAAAACATGACACGGACCTGCTCAAGGCCTCAAATCACATCAAACAATGCTAAAATCACGAATCACACTCCAAATCTAACTTTATGAACTTTAAAACTTCAAACATTCGATGTCGAACCCCATCAAATCACGCCCGATTGACCTCAAATTTTTCACACAAGTCACATTTGACATTAAGGACCTACTCCAACTTTCGGAATCGGAATCGGAATCTGACCCCGATATCAAAAGTCCACTTCCGGTCAAACTTCTCAAAACCTTCAAATTTCTAACTTCCGCCAAATGACCCCGAAATGACCTACGGACCTCCAAATTTATATCTGGACGCGCTCCCAATACTAGAATCACCATACAGAGCTATTTGCAAACTCAGAATCCTAAACGGACATCGATAATGTTGAAATGCACTTCAACCCAAATTTATGAATTTCTTCCAAAATGACAACTTCCACAATAGACGCTGAAATGCTCCCGGGTCATCCAATACCCGATCTGAACATATGATTGTGAACAACTATTTTTTGACCACACCGAAATTCTATACTATTTTGCTATAAATATTAA
>MDKI01230958.1:0-35547 GCA_005239505.1 Nicotiana paniculata | reverse complement strand
TAGACTGTCGATAATGGTGTTTCCCTTTCGTACCTTCAGTAGATCCGGTGAGCCCCACTTCCTCTCGGGGCCGTGTGTAGGATATATCCTCTCTTTTGTATATTTTATGTCTTATAAGGTATAGCCGGGGCCTTGTTGCCGGCAAATTTTGGTGTAAAATCCTAGTATTCATAGAGGCTCCGTAGACACTGTGTGGGTTGTATATACTTATTTTGGGTAGTAGTTGTAAGTCTTCGTAACCGTGGTCCCATGTTGAAAATATTGTGCTTAGTTTGTATATTTTGGAATTATCAAATGATTGAAACTCAAAAGAGGAAAATGGACTTATGTTGTAAACTCACACTTTGATTCCATTTGCTATTTCATTTACAAATTTGTATATTATAAACACGGGGTGATGTGTTGGGTAGGAAAGGCAATCCAGGCCCGCTTGACCGGGATCATCCGGTTGGGCGCCGGTCTCATCCCTCGATTTTGGGGCGTGACAAACTTGGTATCAGAGCCTAAGGTTTTAAAAGTGTCCTATGATGTCTCAGAGCCGTGTCTAGTAGAGCCCTTCTTATCGGTGTGTTGTCGACCACATCTATAATTAGGGGGCTGCATGGACATTTAGGAAAATACCCTTTCATTGTTACTCTGTATCGTGCGATGAAGTGGAAGGTGAAAACATATTTATCTAACCCGTGCATTGTTCCAATTTTCAGTACATGGCACCCAAGAAGAGAGCCCGACTCGGCCCAGAGGCCAATGCCACCCCAGGAGTGGCCGTGAATTACTTATCTGATGGTGCGAGCGAGAATGATTCCCCGACCCTGTATCTGCCTGACCCATCCATCCCAGGCCAGGATATTCCTATTCCTGCTCTAGCCCCTCCCGCTGATGTTCCTGATTCTTATTCAGTCCCAGCTTCCGATCCTGGTATTTCTGATGGGGACCTCAGGGGAGCTATTCAGATGTTGGCTCAGCTAGTGGCCTCCTAGACCCAAAGATCACATGATGCCCCTGCATACTCTAGCGAGCAAGGGTATTCTTCAGGTTCCAGGGTCAACCAGTTTCTGCAGTTAGCCCCTCCAGAGTTCACAGGCACCGACCTAGAGGCTGATCCTCAGGAATTCATTGATGAGATGTTCAAGACTCTCCGGGTTATGAAAGCTACAGAGACCGAGGGGGTTGAGTTGGCCTCCTCTCAGTTAAGGGGGTAGCATATTCGTGGTTTGAGATGTGGGAGGGGTCCCGTGGGGAGGGGAGCCCTCCGGTGAAGTGGGATGAGTTTGTTGATGCCTTCATGGATCATTTCTTCCTGCCGAGACTATGGAAGCCCGTGCTGCAGAGTTCGAGCTCCTTAAATAGGGCAACATGAGTGTGTGGGAGTACCACATGGATTTCGTGCGCCTGTCCAAATGTGCCATCCATATGATGCCGACTATGGAGGCTAGAGTTCGACGGGTTGTTCAGGGCCTTGGTCCCTTGGTTGTTAATGAAGCTGCTACAGCTGCCTTGCATTCAGATATGAATTATGGGAAGATCGTGGGATTCGCCCAGGCCATAGAGGCTTGGAAGTTGAAGATAAGAATGGAGAGGGAGAGTAGTAGTAGGGCCCGGTCAGCGGGCAACCCTGGTAGTTCAGTTGGAGGAGGGAGATCAGTCCTTGGGAGAGGGTCATCAGGGCCATCCCAGTCCTATGCTCAGTCCTCAGGCCAGTGCCCCGTCATCAGGGCACAGTTATCAACAGGGGGGTCACTTTGGGCCAGGTTCAGATATTAGGAGGTTCTGTCAGTTGCGTCGGGCAGGTGGGAGGTTCCAGCAGCAGCGGAGGGTCCCATTCCCTAAGTGTGGGAGGTCTCATTCTGAGCCTTGTTACTTGGATATACCGGTGTGCTATAGATGTGGAGAGAGAGGCCATATCCAGCGAGACTACTGCGCACCCAGTCAGGGTGCGGGTATGGGTACTGCTCAGCCATCCAGCTCTTCAGCCGCTACATCTTCAGCATGCCCTCCAGCTCTAACAAGGCAGTTACAGTTAGGGGTGGAGCACGGGGTCGAAGGGGACCCAGTCGGTTCTATGCTTTGAGTGGTCACCAGAGTGCGTAGGCTTCCCCAGATGTTGTCACAGGTTTCTGACTATTCAGTCACATGATGTTTATGCTCTTATTGATCCCGGGTATTATTTGTCATATGTTACTCCATTTATTGCTTCAAGTTTTGGGATAGAACCCGAACAGCTTCACGAGCCTTTCTCTGTGTCGACTCTGGTTGGTGATTCCATTACGGCCGTGCGAGTCTATAGGAATTGTGTTGTCATGGTGCGTGGGTCGGGATACCACGACCGATCTTATTGAGTTAGAAATGGTAGATTTTGATGTAATTATGGGGATGGATTGGCTCTATTCGTTCTTTGCTAAACTCGACTGTCAAACCAGGATTAGGAGGCTTGAGTTTCCTAATGAATCAGTTATCGAGTGGGAGGGGAATAATGTTGTGCCAAGAGGTAGATTTATTTCCTACCTTAAAGCCTCAAAGATGATCAGAAAAGGGTGCATCTACCATTTGGTCCGGGTTGCGGACACCGCTCCACAGGTGCCTGCTCCCGAATCTGTGCATGTTGTGAATGAATTTCTTGAAGTATTTCTGGACGAGCTTCCTGGGATTGCACCAGATAGAGAGATCGATTCGGGATTGATGTATTTCCAGATATGCAGCCAATATCTATTCCACCTTACCGAATGGCGCCGGCAGAATTGAGAGAGTTAAAAGAGCAATTGAAAGATCTATTAGAAAAAGGTTTCATTCGGCCAAGTGTGTCGCCTAGACGGATCGCTTCAGACGTGTATTGATTATCAGCAGCTCAACAAGGTCACCATAAAAAACAAATACCCATTGCCTCGGATAGATGATTTGTTTGATCAGTTGCAAGGTGCGAGGTTCTTCTCAAAGATTGATTTGCAGTCCGGGTATCACCAGTTAAAGATCAGGGAGCAGGATATTCCTAAGACTGCCTTCAGGACTCAATATGGGCACTTCGAATTTCTGGAAATGTCTTTTGGGCTAACCAACGCCCTAACAACTTTTATAGATCTTATGAATCGGGTTTTCAAACCGTTTCTTGACTCCTTTGTGATTGTCTTCATTGACGACATCCTTGTTTATTCGCGAGGTCAGGAAAATCATGCTACTTACCTCAGGGCAGTTCTGCAGACTCTTCATCAGCACCACTTGTATGCAAAGTTTTCAAAATGTGAATTTTGGCTAGAATCATTCGCCTTTTTGGGCCATGTCGTTTCCAGGGAAGGGATTCGGGTTGATCCCCAAAAGATTGTAGCGGTAAAGGATTGGCCTAGGCAAATGACCCCGACAGAGCTTCGCAGTTTCTTGGGTTTGGATGGGTATTATAGGAGGTTCGTGGAGGGATTCTCTACCCTCTCCTCCCCATTGACTAAGCTGACGCAGAAGGCAGTTAAGTTCCAGTGATCCGATGCTTGTGAAAAGAGTTTTCAGGAATTGAAATTGAGATTAACTACGACAACGTGTTGACCTTGCCAGAGGGTACAGAGGGATTTGTGGTTTATTGTGATGCTTCAAGGGTTGGTTTAGGGTGTGTGTTGATGCAGTGCGGGAAGGTTATAGCGTATGCTTCTAGACAGCTCAAGAATCACGAGAAGAATTATCCGACGCATGATTTGGAGCTCGCAACGGTTGTGTTCGCATTAAAAATCTAGCGGCATTATCTTTATGGGGTTCATGTGGACGTGTTCTCAGACCACAAGAGTCTTCAATATTTATTCAAACTAAAGGAGTTGAACTTAAGGCAGCGGAGGTGGTTAGAGCTGCTCAAGGATTATGATATGAATATTTTGTACAATCCAGGGAAGGCGAGTCTGGTAACCGACACTCTTAGTCGGAAATCCATGGGTAGCTTGGCTCATTTGGAAGTAGGTCAGAGGCCTTTGGCTCGGGAGGTTTATCAATTGGCTAGTCTGGGGGTCTGTCTTTCGACCTCAGACGAAGGGGATGTCATGGTGCGTAATGGAGCAAAATCTTCGCTTGTAACGGAAATCAAGGAAAAACAATTCAGGGATCCAGCATTGGTATAATTGAGAGAGGCAATTCTGAATCATAAGACTGCAACATTTTCACTCGGCGATGATGACGGTGTTTTGCAGTGCCAAGGGAGGCTTTGTGTTCCGGACATGGATGGTCTTCGGGAGAGGGTAATGGAAGAGGCTCACAATTCCAAGTATTCAGTATACCCAGGTGCTACGAAGATGTATCATGATCTCAAGGAGATTTATTGGTGGAATTGTAAGAGGGTTGTGGCGGACTTTGTTACTAGGTGTCCGAATTGTCAGCAGGTGAAGGCCGAGCATCAGAGCCCGGTGGGTTGACGTAGCTTATGGAAATACTAATGTGAAAATGGGATATGATCAATATGGACTTTGTGGTGGGGTTACCTCGCACTCCACGTAGGTTCGACTCAGTTGGGTAATAGTGGATCGGCTCACAAAGTCGGCGCACTTCTTGCCAGTCAAGTCCACCGATACTGCAGAACAGTATGCTCAGTTATATATCAAGGAAATAGTTAGGCTCCATGGCACTCCAGTATCTATTATCTCGGATCGAGGGGCCCAATTTACAACTAACTTTTGGAAGAAACTTCAGCAAGGTTTGGGTACGGAGGTAAATCCCAGCACAGCCTTCCATGATGGGCAGGCAGAGTAGGGGTGCACATATATCGGGTAAAATCGATAACCCGAATCGTTAATTCTTTATTGGGTTATCGGTATTGGGTTATTGGGTTAACGGTTCGGTAGCGGGTCAATTTTTTTTATTGGGTTATCGGTTCGAGCTCAGTTTGCAATTCTGTTATTGGGTAAAAACCGATAATCCAATAAGAATGAATTAATTTACTAATTTACCCTTAAGTATATACATACTATACTATATTAGGGTCTTATTTTCATAATTCCTCTTCAGTTCTCCGCCAGTCTCAAATCCTATTCTCAAATCTCAATTGTTTCTACCGCAGTCCCGCACCCCTACTTACCTCAGTTCGCCGCCAGTGTGCCTCACCAGTCACCACGGCTCACTGTCAAGACTCAGGTCGGCACTCGTCAGTCGCATCGTGTAAGTTTTGGCTCAGTATTTATCTGTTTGCTTCTTGTGCATTGTTTTGATTTTTGCTTACTCTTGTTCTTCTCTCATGTTTGGCTTTTTATGCTGATGAATGATGATTGCTTTTTCTTTGATTTATTCTTCAATTAGAATCCCCTCAATACTAGTCCCACTATAATGGATGAGTAATCTGTGTCTTCTTTTCTTCCCTTTATCCACTCCCTTGGGGGCATTCGTATAGTCTGTTGTTTGTTCATTAAAAGTGACAATAATAGTCAGTAGAATGTAAAGCAAAAGGGATTTTTGACTACTGTATTTGTAAAACTGTTCTCAATTGTATTCTATCTTCAAATGTATATTTTACTTGAAGATAATTGAAAACTCGATACTCGACAGTTTTATATATTGCGAAATTATTTTAGTTGTTTTATCTTATCGGGTAAACCGATAACCAAACCGATAATGATCGATCACCGATTAACCGATAACCGATAACCAATATCTTATCGGTTTGGTTATCGGGTTATGATATTTATGAACCGATAACCGATAGGCAAAACCGATAATGTTCAAAACCGAACCGAACCGACCGATGCCCACCCCTAAGGCAGAGCGGACCATTCAGACGCTTGAAGATATGTTACGGGCTTGTGTATTAGACCTCAAGGGTAGCTGGGATGATCACTTGCTGCTTATAGAATTTGCTTATAATAACAGTTTCTATGCTCGTATTCAAATGGCCCCATTTGAGGCGTTGAATAGAAGGAGGTGTAGGTCTTCGATTAGATAGTTCGAGGTTGGCCAAGCGGGACTGCTAGGACCGGATCTTGTGCACCAAGCTATGGAAAAAGTTAAAGTCATTCAGTAAAGGATGAAGATTGCTCAGAGTCGTCAGAAATCCTATGCGGACGTTCGTCGAAGAGATTTGGAGTTTCAAGTAGATGATTGGGTATTCTTGAAGGTGTCTCCCATGAAAGGAGTGATGCGGTTTGGGAAGAAAGGGAAATTAAGCCCTAGGTTTGTTGGGCCGTACCGGATTGCTCAAAGGATAGGACAGGTGGCTTATAGGCTGGAGTTGCCCCCTGAGATGTCATTAGGTCCTCAGTGTTTCATGTGTCCATGTTGAAGAAGGTGATTGGGGATCCATATGCCATTGTTCCAGTTGAGACGGTTGAAATTAATGAAGGATTGTCATACGAAGATGTTCCAGTTGCTATTCTTGATAGGCAAGTCCGTAGATTGAGGAACAAAGAGATTGCTTCTGTTAAAGTATTATGGCGGAGTCAACAAGTTGAAGAAGCCACATGGGAAGAGGAAAATGAAATGAAAGAGAAATATCCCCACTTGTTTGAATAATTTCGGTAGTGGTTTTGAAAGTCGTCTTTCCTAAGCAATTATATATTGTGTTAAATTTTGTGCAAGAACACTCTACTCCCCTAATTACCCTACTATTGTGTTTCGGGGGCTCTCTGACAAGTAGATAGGCCTAATACAAAGGAAACTATGGCGACATTTTCAGAAAATATCGGAGTTAGTAAGAATTTGGGAGTTGGCTTATTTTGTGTTTCTCGTACTCTAGTAATTCCCCGATCCTCATTCGAGGACGAATGATTTTAAGTGGGGGAGAATGTAATGACCCGTAAATTTCATGGCTAAAAATAATGCCCAAATAGGTCCCCGTGTGGTTATAACTGTAGAAATTCTTAAAACGGACCCCTTTTGAGAAAGTACCTCGGGACTTAAAAGATATAATTTTCCAGATTTGTGCAGGTCTGTGGTCCACTATGCGATTGCAGATCAGGTATGCAGACCGCATAGTGGTCGCATACCTGGATAGTTTGCTGTCCATTTTGAGGACAGCTATGCGGCCTAGAATGCGATCGCATTTCACGAATGCGGGCCGCATAGTTGTCGCATTCTTGCACCTTGACTTTTGCGGAGAGAGTTATGCGACGCATTATGCGATCATATAACAGGTATGCGGACCGCATAGTGGTCGCATACCTGGGCAGTCTATTTTTCTTTTTGGCCCATTTGAGGGCCAATTATGCGACAGGAATGCGGACCGCATAACAGGAATGTGATCGCATTCCTGACCGTATTTCTGCTTCGGGACTGTTAAATTTCTAATTTTATACCCGACCCCCAGTTCATTAAAACACCTCCCCCTTTTATTTTAAGCTCATTTTTTGATAAATTAGAGCGAGGAGAGAGTGGGTTCTAGAGAGAGAGAGAGTTCCATCTTCCTCAATTTGTTCCTCCATCACTACTCAGGACTGAAATTGATCAAGTAGGACACCATTTTCTTCACTACAAGAGGTAAGCTTCTATCCCATCAACCTAAATTTCCAGATTTTTGTTAAAATAAAATATGGTTAGGTGAGTTCATGAGGATAGGGGTAGGAGTCTTGCATGAATGTAACTAAATAATCATAATCTAGTAAAAGGAAATGGATTAGAGTAATCTTTCACTAAAAAGAGGCCATTCAACCTAAAGAAACACCTAGTGTTTGATAGAATGATCAAGTGAGCTCAAGACATGATCATTGTTCCTAGTTCTAAGTTAATTTATGCCACATTGTGAACTAGATTGAAGGTGCTAGAAGGTCCGGTGAATTGTGGTAGAAAATTAAAAGGGGAATTCTGATTCAAGGTATGTATGGCTAACTTTAATCTTTGTAGAGTTACCTTGTTGGTGTCCGAGTACACGATATGAAATTCTTGCTTGATCATATGTGAATTGTTTGTCCTGCTGTGTCGAGTTGTACGAATTCATTCTCTGATTTTCTTAAGTCAATTACGTTATGAAGGGTGATTCTTTGTGCTTATCCTACCATGTGTAAAGCTCGTTAAATGTTGAATACATCAGTATGAGAGGATGTTCTGCAAAATGAAAGAAATGGTAATGAAATAAAGTGTTGAATGTATCTAAGTGCTAAATGCCGTGTAGTAAATAATGAAAGTAAATATGGGCTAATTTTATTGAGTTAAGTGATTGTGGCAACACCATATATGAATTACTGATTGGTAAGGATCATTGTCTTGATTTCATATAGTTATTGGTTGATATGAACTTATGTTCATCATGATAAAGATCTTTGTGATATAATTTTTGGTGGTTTTTGTTGTGAAATGTGATTGTAAGGTGGGATCGGGTTGCACGCCGCAACACGAAGTAATTAGGGTGGAGAGGTAATAAGGGTGAACTGTGAATGTACGGTGGGATCGGGTTGCGCGCCGCAACACGAAGTAATAAGGGTGGAGAGGTAATAAGGGTGAGATTAGAATGTACAACGGGATCGGGTTGCGCGCCGCAACAGATGAATAATTGAGATGAGTAACAGTGAAATATCCATTTGTAACTTTCTGTATATATGTGTGGTACTTGTGTGGTTACCCTGACTGTCTTCCATTGTGTGTTGTGTGATTCTACTTGGAGTAAACTTTGTTCATACATGCTAGTACTATTCAATGGTACTAACGTCCCTTTTGCTGGGAGCGCTATATCTTTTATATGGATGTAGGTGGTTCCATAACAGGTAGCTGAGACCGCCAATATTGGTTTTTCCCTTTCGTACCTTCAGTAGATCCGGTGAGCCCCACTTCCTCTCGGGGCCGTGTGTAGTCTATATCTTCTCTTTTGTATATTTTATGTCTTATAAGGTATAGCCGGGGGCTTGTTGCCGCCAAGTTTTGGTGTAAACTCCTAATATTCATAGAGGCTTCATAGACACTGTGTGGGTTGTATATACTTGTTTTGGGTAGTAGTTGTAACTATTCGTAACCGTGGTCCCGTGTTGGAAATATTGTGCTTAGTTTGTATATTTTGGGATTATCAAATGATTGAAACTCAAAAGAGGAAAATGGACTTATGTTGTAAACTCACACTTTGATTCCATTTGCTATTTCATTTACAAATTTGTATATTATAAACACGGGGTGATGCGTTGGGTAGGAAAGGCAATCCAGGTTCGCTTGACCAGGATCATCCGGTTGGACGCCTATCTCGTCCCTCGGTTTTGGGGCGTGACAGAGAGTGCCACTGGGAAACAATCAAAAATTTCAGTTCAGAAGCAACCATACAAGCACAAGGGCATGGAGGTAAGTAGCTACGGATAATTATTGGCGAGGAATGACATAAAAATTTCGTCGAGTATACAATGTAATAAGCTCACAGCTTTACAAGAGTCAGAAGGTCCTCCCTAAGTGATATAGTGAATGACTAGCTGAGGAAATAAGGAAGAAGGCTTTAACCTAAGCACAATGACCTAAAGAGGAAATGGTCTTGTAACAACAGTCGCATAATAGAATTAAATGCACTCCATAAGAAAGTGGCACCTATTGTGGCTAATGAACGGGAAGAAGAAATAAAATCAAAAGTAACATTCGAGATCATATGAGTTGTACAAAAATTGCGGCGTGCATGGGAACTAAGATAAGTTAAGTATGCACACAACAAGGGGGTAGAAATCAGAGAAAGAATGAAAGGAATTATTCGATCAATGATCCAAAGTTAGTTGCGTTATGAACGCACTTAAGATTCAGAGTATTATCCATGCAAAATATATGTTGACAATCATACAGCTGTAGAAGACTCCGGTATAAGTTAAAAGAAAGAATTGATTCCAGGTCAAAGGCAAAGGGTTTAATTCTTAGAAGATTGTATCATGAATATTCCATAGTGTCTATGAAAGGCTAAAGTAATAACTAATACCCCGAGCCACAGATTAGAAGATAACTTAATCCTACATAAAGTTGGTTAGAAGGAAGAGGAAACTAAAGATTTACATCAACTAAGTAAATCAGGAGTCTGATTATTCGACCCAGAAAATTATAGAGATCGTGATTGGGAACATAGCGAAATCACTCTTAATGTCAGAGGTAAAAGAGAGATAGTAAAACAGTCATATTCTATAACAGCTCTACGATAGAGCCAGTTAGAAGAGCACCGGCCTCATAAGAAGTTAGTATTAAGCTTCCACTAGATTGTGTATGCGCCGGAGGTGCAAGTATTATAATAGAGCTTCAGTTGTGGATGTGAATCATACCTATGTGGAATGGGGGTTATGAAAGAGATAGAAGATATGATGTGAGATTTTAAGGTAAGTAAGGTAAAGGTGAACAACGTACGAGATATTCAGGTGAAGAAGGTTGTGAATAATCCATACTCCAGATATAGGGTAGAAGCGTTGGGATTTAGTATCCAGCAATGATAGCAGTGTCATTAGTGGCATATCTTCTAGCCTATGGTTTCTAGGTATCGAGAGGTCTAGTTAAAAGAGTCAAGATGAGTTTGAGACGATGTGATGTCTCGCTTGATATTCCATAAATAACATAAGGAAATCTATGATGCAAGCAAGTTGAAGGAAGGCCGCGAGTAGTATAAATGGATATGTGTAGGTCGCAAGCTAAAGTATGGTAGAGCGACAAGGTTTTAGGAAGACATGAGTAAGGAAAATGAGAAGGTGACGAGAATGGATAAGTCCTTGGGATTAAGCCCATAAAAACAATAGAGCTAACAATTTTTCTAAGTTATAGAAAGCTCAGTATAGCCTGAATGAACTCAAAGAAGTCTAAGACTAATAACATTTAGAAGAGACGAATGCTGCCCTAGTAGTAGAATAAAAGTGTAATTTTGTGATAGATAAATAATGACGTTTGGGCCTTCGATTGAGTAATGATTTGAATGGGGGGTTTCATGAATTGTACAGGATAAAAACACCCATGTAAGATGATCACATTGGGATGCTATGAAATATTGGTTATGGAAGTATGGTATCGCCCCAAGATGGACCAGGAAAATCACTTCAAATGTTCCTCGATGCAGCATGAGCCCTAGTGATTACGTAGGAGGTTTCAAGTTATCAGTGGTAGATTTAGATCAATATTGAGGTGAATCAACAATGGATGGATAAAAGCTACAAAGTATGAGATGAGATTAGGCTGTCATTCTTAAGATGAATTGTAATGAGGAAGAATTAAGGACTTAGATTTATACATATAGGATAAGCAACAAGAATAACCTGGAGTTTGGTAGCAGACCTGAGTAGCAATAAACTGAAGTAAGAGTTATGGTAAAATATGACCTACTTAGATGTAGTAAAGCCATAGACGCCCAGAGGGATATCATGCCATAATTCTATATATCTTCACAAAGTGAAGCCTAGAGATTGGCTAAAAGCTGGAGGAAAGAGTCGCATACGCACACATACAAGGAAAAAGTCGTACAGGCTGCACGACAGAAGGTAGCAAGAGTTACGAGATTTGAAGAATTCAGACCGCAGGCCGTGGTGTGAGAAAGAGGCCTAAAGGTGGGAATGCCCTGGAATTTGCATTTATTCACAGAACATTTGCCTAGATGGCAAGGAGAGTATAAAGTATTCGCAAGAGCTATATGTTATGATAATGATAAGTGCATCAGTCAACATTCGAGGACGAACGTTCCAAAGGGGGGAATGATGTTACACCATATGTTTTCGTACGTGAAAGTACGCCATAAGTAAATTGATGAAAGCTCGGAAATGAGATGTTTCATCCCGCATTTTCGTATGTTAAAGTTTCATCATAAGTAAATCGACCTAAGCTCGGGAAAGAGATTATTTTGAGATTATAAGTATTATGCTATTTAAAGCAAGTGATAAGTAAATTCGTGAAGATGAGAGGGTAAGCGAATCGAAAAATATGAGTTTCGTTAAAGTTTGACATTTTGGATAAAATACGGTCTAAGCTATAATACCTGGTATTTATGGACCTGTGACATACAAGGTACCACATGACTATGATAGTAAAGTATATAAAGTATGTTAAAAGTGAGTAGTATTTTAAGTAATTTGAGATAATTCTTAATTATGTGGATAATTAGGTAATTATAGATTTTTAGTGGGAGATTAACTAAGTAATTGAGATATTTGGATAAGATTAAGGAGCCTCCCAACGTGGTAGATAGTAAAGTCTTGATCAAAGCCCAAGTAATGAGTATTAACTCATATAACAAGGTGGCAAAATTAGAGAAATTTGGTGGCCAAGTCATCTTATAAGCGGGGCCCACACCCACTAATACAAAAGGCCTCTCTAAATTAAAAAATTGAGATGCTTATGACCACGAAGTAACATATGGAATTGTCAAAAAAGGAATTCATATGAATCTTTACAATGCTATAGCAGCGTGAATTGCAAATTCTAATGGAGCCCGGTACAATCTTTCTCAAGAATATCATATGGATTTTTTCCTACATCGATCCACCGTTACATGTTTTGTCACAATTGACGTGTGTTAGAGGGATTGTCAAAAGAATCGACTCAGGTATGTTAAGGCTATCCCTTCTTTCCTTTTGTCATGATCCATGCGATGCAAACGCAATGAGCAAATGCACAACTTTCATAAATGACTCTATTCGTAGAAGTACTAGAAATGTCTATGTTCTTGTTCCCCATGTGTCCTAATATTCTATCATCTGTTCATGGGTCTCAGAAAATACGTAAGTTGATAAAATATATTTCATGATATTAATCAAAGGCGTAATGATCTTATGACATTCCGAGAAATCTTATTAACGCACTTCTTATACATTTCATGCATTTATACATGTACATTGACCCATGACCAGATGGTGTTACATACGCGTATATTATATGTATATGGGATATGGGAAATTGTTACTGCGTTATATACGCACCACCACCTAATCATTTGGTATACGTTGATGATTTGCCCACAGTCGCCGAGATGATATGATGGGATGCCCTCAGAGGCTTGATGAAATTATGTACGCATATACCTAAGCATGACATGACATTTATATGCATATGCATGATATTATAAACATGAAATGATTCACAGAACTATTCAGACTTACATGTTGAGTCTTTTACTCCATGTTTCTCTCATGTCTTTTATTTACTGATTTTCATTCCTTAAATACTCAATACATTATTTTTACTGACGTCCCTTTTGCCTGGGGACGATGCATTTCATGCTTGCAAGTCCCGATAGACAGGTTGAGAGTCCTCCAAGTAGGCTATCAACTCAGCGGAAGGTGTTGGTGCGCTCCATTTGCTCCGAAGTTGTCTATTTGGTAAGTATGATTTGGACATGTATTGATTGGTATGGCAGGGCCCTGTCCGAACCTTTATGATATTTATGTACTCTTAGAGGCTTGTAGACATATATCATGTATACAGATACTTGTATGACCTCGTCAGCCTATGTTTTGAGTATATAAAGGATCATGCTGGGCTTATAGGCCCCGTACGTCATATGTATAAGTCCGTATATCAAGTTGGGGTTACCCTATATTGAGTATTCCCTCATGATTTATTCTAGTTAGCTCATGACTACCTTTTTGGTTTATTTACGTATGATAGTATGATACGAAGATACGTTATGTTGGTACTCGATTGAGTAAAGCACCGGGTGCCCGTCGCAGCCTATTGGTTTGGTTCGTGAGAAGAATCCTCCATAGAAATACATTACCACTCCATAATGTCCAATACATAAGGTCTGCGTACACACTATCCTCCCCAGACCCCATAGTGTGGGATAATACTGGGTATGCTGTTGTTGTATTGTCCACTACCAAGAAAAATAAAAGTGATATTAAATGGACTGCATAAAGAGGTGAAATTGAGAAAAGGATACCCCTACTTTAATATATTTTTATTTTATATTTAAACTTTCCTGCTCAACTAATATTTTTTTAATCAACTTATCGTGTAACATTGAAAAATACCGAATTATTAAACAACAACTAACAAAATATTTAAGAATAAAAATATGTGAGAAAGAAAAAAAGTTATTGGTAAGAGGCAATACCACTAATGATATACAAACATAACGATATAGAAGTGAAATCTCATATCAATCTTTTACTCTTTGAAAATAAAATTTATGGTGGATAAAATTATAATTAAGATTAAATATTTAAAACAAGAGATGAACTAATATTAAGATCTGAATCAAAATAAAATAAATTATTTTTTATTTTAAAACCAAATAATTAAATCTTTTAATTAATTATTTTTTAGCAAGAGAATCCAATTCACTAGTTTTTTAAATTCATCATATGAGTATTTCTTATTAAAGTTAAAAAAAAATCTTAGGGTACATAAATTTATTCCATAAAAAGAACGTTCAAACACAAAGTAAAAAGGACAACATATTATTAAGAATCAAAATGCTATACGAGTATCTGAGGAAGGACAATTAAAGCTAAATCCTTATCAAGAACAAGCTTTTAAGACTATATTATAAAGAGTCAACTTTGGTATAACGGGATTATTCCTTGTAGATTCCTCCGCCAGAATTGAAATAATATTTTTAAGTCATGCAATACTTGCAAATACCATATTAAGAGGCATGACACTATTAGCAATGATAGCAAGTGGTGTACCAACAATAATTTTATTGTGAGGCCACCCACTTTGTATTTGATATACCTCTTCAAACAACTTAAATATCCATCACAAATATATCAAAGCGGGGCAATGTTGCTAAATTTTTATAAGGAAAGCAAAATTGATAATATGGGATGAAGCACTTATGGCTAAGTGCCAAACAATCAAAATAATTGCTCGGAGTTCTAGAGATATATTGGATATTAATGAACTGGTTGGCAAAAAATTAATAGTTTGAGAGGTGATTTCGTCAAGTACTACCAGTAGTTCCAAAATCGACACAAGCAGACACTGTAAAAGCTATCTTGCCAAAGTTATATCTCTGGCCTCAAATGAAAAAGATTCAACTGGCAAGAAATATAAAGTAAGAACATATCCAATAGTCATTGTCTTCTTGCTTCGTATCGTAAATGAAGAAAAGAATCCAATAAAAGATGAGTTGGTTCTTCCTGAACACTTGGTTATCAATGTCACGACCCAAAATCCACTAAAGGTCGTGATGGCACCTAACACCGACGTCAGGAAAGCCAACAGTGATGATTAACTTAATTACTCATTTTAGTATTTTTGAAATCATAATTTTCATCAACTAAATAGTAAGAGATAAAATTTATAGCGTAAATGATAATATTTTCACAACTACAATAATGAACCAACCATAAGCACCCCCAAAACCGGGTGTCACAAGTGCATGACCATCAACTAAGAAATATAATACAATACAATACATATCAGGAATACAAGTTATAGGAGATATAAATAACTCTGATGGAGACTCTACATGCTGCAGATCGTAACATGAAATGCAACTCACGGTAAGTCCCCGCAATAGCCGCGCCTCTGCGCCCAAAAGAACACCCGACATATATGCACCTGCACAAAAATGTGCAGCAAATGGTAGCATAAGTACGTAAATCAGAGCGTACCTAGAAAGTATCTAGCCTAACCCTAGAGAAGTAGTGACGAGGGGTCGAAACTGACACTCGCTGGTGGTCCAATAAGATAGTTATAGTAAAAAGTAAACAAATATGGGGCAGTGTAATAAACAAAATAAACAAGTATAAGTACGTGGTGCAATCCTTCTCTCAACAATAGACTCAAACTCTCGATTATCATTTATATATATATATATATATATTGTGTGTGTGTGTATGTGTGTGAATGTGTGTGTATAAAGGACCTCGCCAGATAGGTCGCCATAATTCAAATCAGGTAAAACTCCCAGATACACTTGCTTTTTGCCAAATGATACGCATGTTTCCATAGAAGTATTTTATAGAAATACCAAGGCTTACGGGTCCCATCGTAATATGGTATACAACCTTAGATACATCTATTATATATTGCCGAGGCGAATGACATGCTCCCATGAGAGTATGGTACATAATCCTGCCGATGCGAACGACCTGATCCCATAAGATGTGCGTACTGTCGAGGGTCGAACGACACAAACCATAGATGTATCTATCCTGCCGAGGTGAACGGCCTGATCCCATAAGAATAAGAAGCCTTAACGGGTCACTGACCCAACTCACGAAAAGTCATGTGAGTTATAAATTTTTAAGGAAAACCTTTCAATGGAAACACATAGCACGGGAGAAATTCCTATAAGGAGTACAATTATTCCACGGCCAGTCAAGAAGCCCGTCAAATCTCTACAAAAGCAAGTCTATCACTCTACGCAAGTCCAGCCTCAAGTTGTAATACGAAATAAAGAAATTAAATGTAACGACCCGGCCTGTCGTTCTGAGAGTTATAACCCCATTTCCCCCATTTATGCTTCTTTATGTATTGTACAGCTCTGTTGAGTTGTATCGAGTTGGTAGGCTTGGGTCCGGAGTAGTTTTGGAGTGAAATGAGACACTTGGTCTTTTAGTTAGAAAGTTAAGTTAGAAAAGTCAACCGGAAGTTGACTTATGAGTAAACAAATTCAGATTTTTATGATTCGGTTAGCTTCGTTGGGTGATTTTTGACACAGGAGTGTGTCCGGAACGTAATTTGGAGGTCCGTAGTAGAATAGGCTAAAGTTGGAAGTTTAGAAGTTCTTAGGCTTGAATTCGAGGTTGATTTGGTATTTTGGTGTTGTTTTGGGTGTTCCGGAGGTTCGACTAAGTTCAGGTAGTGATATATGACTTGGGAATTATTGGTTGAGGTCCCGAGGGGCTCGTCAGGTGAGTTTCAGATAGGTTTGGGCTGCGTTGTGCTCGTTTTTCTTATGTTTCGACGTCGTTTCTTCAAGCATAAATGATATCATATTGAACAAATGAGCTCCGATTTAGTTTTTGATTGAAGCATTAGATTTGTATCGTAATTATGGACCCGTAGCAAAAAGAAACGTCGAATTTGGACTTCGTTGGAGGATTTTATGGTCATTTACTAAGAATTGGGTTGCCAGATTTTTGAGATTAATTACGAAATCGCCACTGGCGACGTATTTAAAAATATGCACTATTTGCAAATATTGAAACCAACATATATCTTTTATTATAAGGTCAAATTGAGTGATTCAAAAGCCTAAATTGACTAGAATTTCACAAGGAATCTATTGGAGGCATAAAAAATGAGTTGTAGGATCGTTTTCCACGAAAACCGAGGCAGTATAGCTGGCAGAAAAATATATAAAATAAGGGTTTGTTTATTCGGTCATATTTTGAATTGGGGAGCTCGGATTTGGACGATTTTGGAGGCGATTTTCACCATATGGATTGGGGTATGTGTTATATACTCGGTTTTGGTTATATTTCATAATCCATCTTCCTTATTGGAATTTAATTGATGATTTCAAAGTGAAATTGAGGGAGTTAGGGCTTGAGTTTTGGAGAGTTTTAAGTGAGGATTTGAGAGACCAAACTGAGTCGGATTTCGACGAATTTTATATGGTTAGACTCGGGAGAGAACAAGGTTTTTTTATTCTGCCATTTTTGACTGATTTCAAGACATGGGCCCAGGGGCCGGGTTTTAGCCTATTTCGAATTTTGGCCTATTTTTGTAGTTTTCCTTGTGGAATTCGATTCTTCAGACTATGTTGATAGTAGTATTCTGATTTTTGTTAGATTCGGAGATTTTGGAGACCGAGTCCAGAGACGAGGGCATCCCGAAGTAGGATTTTACGCTGTTAAGGTAAGTAACCGTTTTAACTCTGGCTTTGAGGGTATAAACCTGGAGATTTGATATCATGTGATTGTGTGGAAGTGATACCCACGCTAGGTGACGGGCGTGTGGGTGTGCACCGCGAGGGATTGATACTTGGTCCATCCCGTGAGGCTGTGAGGCCTAATAGCTATTATCTGTGGTTATGTGTTTACTTGTTGTTGAACTTGTTTGCCTTCATGTTAAGGCTTTATTCATGCTCACGTTATTTGTACTCAGTCATAGAAATTATTGTACATGTCTACCTCAGTTTCTATTATTTTGCTGATATGTTGTGATACTTGATGTGGGTTGTGTCCCTTTATTTGTGGTGCATTATGAGGCTGGAGAGGTACATGACTGAGTGAGGCTGAGGGCCTGGTTATGAGGATATTAATACCATAGCACGTGAGCTGTCTACGTAGCACGTGAGCTGACCGTGCAGGTCCAAGTATTGATACCATAGCGCGTGAGTTGTCCGCGTAACACGTGAGTTGACCGTGCTGATCCAGGTATTGATGTGAGCTATCCGTGCTTAGCGCTTTGGCTTTGGGATCCCATCCGGAGTTTGTACACACCCCCTAGTGAGCGCATAGTGTTGAGCGCTGAGTGCGAGTGATGAGTGATGGAATGACATTGTTGTGAGGTTGCATTTAGTTTTGTTGTTGCTTTATTTATCTGTTAAATTTCTTTGTGGCATTTACTGAGTTATGGAATTTACCTATTTTTTTCTGTTATTTTTAAATTGTGAAAACAAATAATTGGACTATTTGGCTTAGCTCGTCACTACTGCTCAGTTCCTTAGTTATTTCTGTTACTACTGAGTCAGTTGTACTCATACTACACCCTTCACTTTATATGCAGATCCAGATGAGTTAGAGCGCGACGATCGTTGAGTGTAGGCCGAATATATTTGGAGACTACAAGGTAGCTTCTAGCGTCCGCTGGACCTTGTTACTCTTTTTGTCATTTCTTCTTTTGGACAGTTAGACAATTTATATATCTTAGTTCATAGTTCTAGACGCTCATGACTTGGTGACACCCTAATGTTTGGGGCTCGTTTCTGTATTTTATATTATTATTATTTAGAGTTGATTTAGTTTATGAGAAATTCAGATGTTGGTATTGTTTTATTAAATTCTTAAAAATCAATTAGTAGTAATATTTTGGGAAATAGGCTTTCCTTGTAACACGATAGACACCATCACGACCATGGTTGGATTTTGGGCCGTGACATTAAACAAGCAACAACAACCTCTATAGTACAATTATAGCATGGTGTGAACCTAAGTCTACCCGGACAATAGCATGAATGTAACTACGTACGGACTTTCATCACCTCATGTGTGCGTAGCCCCCACAATAAGTAACAAATATCACTTACAACACCTAGGGGTAATTTCCCCCTCACAGAATTAGACAGGAGACTTACCTCGCTCCGAAGTTCCATAATCGGCTCCAAAGCCACCTCAAACCGATGCACGTCGATTCAAAGCTAGTCAAATAAGGTGAAAAACATTAAAAATATACTCTAATACCCCTAATTAATCATTTTAAGCAAATCCCCAACTCTGCTAGAAAAGTTGATAAAACCAACCCTGGGGCCCACGTGCCCATATTTCGAAAATTTTCGAAGATAAGCAATACTCATAACATTTCTAACTCAAATATATAATTATTCCGAATTCCATGCCCAAATTCGTGTTCAAAACCCAAAATTATCTATTCTAGGTTTTCCTCTTAAAATCCCACAATCTCCATGAATTTCCATGTAAACATCTGTATATAATCCAAGTATTTAACTTGTAATAGGTGGTAATCACTTACCTTGTGTTGCTTGAGGATAATATCCCCTTGATGCTCTCCAAAACCACCCAAACCATGAGAGAAAATGAGTGAAATGGGCAAAAATCCCGACTTAAAACAATCTGCCTAGGCCCGTCCTTCCTTGCGATCGCGGAAAGACCACCGCGATCGTGAAGGCCAAAAATGCACTGCCGATAAATTTTATCATCGCGTTCGTGTCAGCTACGCTGCGTTCGCGATGCCTTCAGACCCTACTTCTTCGCGTTCACATTAGAACCTCCTCGTTTGCGAAGGCTTAATGGCTCCGGGTCCCCAGCTCCCCTTCATTCTTCACGTTCGCGACCCCCATGTCGCGTTCACATAGGCATGTTCCCATTCTGCTCCGTGTTTGCAACCCCTGTGTCGCGTTCGCGTTGAGTAAAATCCTCAGTGCAAAATATCCATCTTCACGAATGCGGGAGACCCTTCGCGTTCGCGAAGAACAACACCACACACCAGGACCAGGACCAACACCATCAACTTAGCCAAATTTGGTCCGAAACCACCCCGAAACACACCCGGGGCCTCGTCCAATCACACCAACAAGTTCCAAAACATAACACATACCTGCTTGAGGCCTCAAATCACACAAAACAACATTGGCACCATGAATCACACATCAATTCAAGCCTAATGAACTATTGAACTTCTAACTTCTACATCTGATGCCGAAACCTATCAAATCACGTCTGATTAACCTCAAATTTTGCACACATGTCGCATTTGACATTATGGTCCTACTCCAACTTTCGGTATCAGAATCCGACCCCGATATCAAAAAGTCCAATCCCGTCAAACTTCAAAAAACCTCAAACTTCCAACTTTTGCCAAATGACCCCGAAATGAACATACCTCCAAATCCACATCCGGATGCGCTCCTAAGACAAGAATCCCCATACGGAGCTATTACCAGGATCGTATTTCCAAACAGACATCAATAACATTAAAATACACTTCAACCCAAATTTATAAAATTCTTCAAAAATGCCAACTTTCCATAATAAGCGTCGTAACACTCTTGGATCATCTAAGACCCGATTTGGACATACACCCAAGTACACAATCACCATACGAACCTATTGGAACCTTCAAGTCTCGATTCTGAGGTTGTTTACTCAAAAGTCCAACCTTAGTCAATTCTTCCAACTTAAAGCTTCCGACATGAGAATTTTCTTTCCAAATCAACTTTGAACTTTCCGAAATTAAATTTCGACCACACGTGCAAGTCATAATACTTGAAGTGAAGATTCTCAAGGCCTCAAACCGCTGAACGATGTTCTAGAGCTCCAAAGGTGGGCATTAGATTCTCTCCTACTTAAACATACGTTCGTCCTTGAATATGCTAAGAACTGCACCGGAGTTGTCAAAAATCACTGTTTACACCTCGTGCATCTATCCATACCACCACAACGCAGTTGAGCACATTAGCTCGAGCCAGGATGAAGATCCTTCCTGCTACCTTAGCTAACAAGCTTCAGAATCAAATTGTATATCACGACCCAAACCGATGGGCCGCGACGGTTGGCTAAGTCCTACATGTCGAACATCCTTAAGCATGTGTCTAAGATATAAACATGAACAACATATGTAAGGGAAACCTTTCCAAAAGACATATGTACATACACTGCAGAATACAGTGGGGCGAGCCGGCAAGGCTACTATAGACAATAATATACCCAAAACTGGAAGGTACAAGGCCACATACTATCCAACTGTACATAATTGTCTACACACCTCTATAAGAATATACAACTGTACAAGTATTCATACAAACGTACCGTACCAAGGTCAAAAGCAGCTCCGGATCAAATGGAGCACACCAACTCTTACTGATCAAGGATCCTAAGGAGGGGGGCCGTCAACTCGTCTACCTGAACCTGCAAGCATGAAAAGCATGCTCCGAGAAATAGGGCATCAGTACGAATAATGTACTGAGTATGTAAGGCATGAAAATCAGTACATAAAAGACATAGATGAAACATGGAATAAAGAATTCCGCATGTAAGTCCAAATAACTTTATAAATCCTGAAACATTTATAATGTCATGAACATGGGTATAAATGTCGTGTCATGCATCGGTATAGGTGTACATAACATCATCAGGCCTCTAAGGGCATCCCATCATATCATCTCGGCCACTGTGGGCAAAATGATCAACATATACCAGCTGATCAGATGGTGGTGCGTATATATAACGTCGTAACCTTTTCCCATTTCCCATATACATATATACGCGTATATAACGCCATCTGGACATGGGTCAATATACATGTATAAATGAATGTAATGCATGAGAAGTACGGCAATAAAATCTCTCGAAACATCATAAGACTATTATACCTCTAGTTAATATCACGAAATAAACTTTATCAACTTACGTATTTTCTGAGACCCATGAACAGACGATGGAATAATAAGACATACAGGAATTCAAGAACATAGGCACCTATAATACTTCTATGAATATTTTCATTTATGGAAGTTGTGCATTTACTTATTTCCTTTGTGTCGTATATCATGCCAAAAATAAAGAAGGGATAACCTTAACATACCTTAATTGCTCATAAGATCTCGAGAAGGTCGTAGATGAATCATTCAGACTTGGATAATTTTTGGCATGAATTCTCAAAGAATTATCCTTAACTAAGGTGATTCACATTTGTTAACTCATTCTCCATAACAAATGAAGAGTGAACGTTTATGTTAGCCTTTCCAGGAATGAGAGCACACCGAATTAAAGGTGAATGTTATAACAGCCTTCAAGAATAAGAGCACAAGGTCATTAAATGTTTGGCTTCCACCTGGCCATGTATTCGTGGTGGAAGTCCTACATTTATGACATATAGTGCTTACTAAGACAAAGGATATTTACCACATGCTTATCCCCACATTTAAGTACTTAATGTATATAAATTTTGTTTACTTTATTATCCCATATTTAACCAATTAGACACATAATAATTTCTATGTCTCATTTCACTTAAATACTAGTACACTTCATATACCTTACTATCATGGTCATGTGGTATAGCACTAATCCATAAATACAGGGTATAACTTGGACCGTATTTTATCCCAAATTGACCACCTTCAATGGAACTCATTTTCTTTGATATGTTTACCCTTTCACCTTCACGGTTTTACTTATCACTTGTTATAAATAGCATAAATGCTTATAAACTCAAGATAATCTGATCCCGAGTCTACGTCGATTAATTGAAGACAAAACTTTAACGTAAGAAAACGAGAGATGTAACATTCTAACACTCGAAATTCTCCACGATACCAGATTCTACCGCACGAACACCATATCGATCACCAGACACCGAACCCAACGTGACCATGCTCCTCCGCCGAAATCACACCATGTACCACATAACACATTTGCCCAAGGCAATCTCCCCCAAGCACAACAGCTGAAATTTCAACTGACCCAAAGCCCGTAGTACACCTCATAAACTTTATAAGCCCTGTTCCAAATCTCGCAATACTGCTAGGTCGGAAGAGATGTGTAGAAAATTATAACCACCTGCCGAATCACAAATCATGGAGTCTCTCTTCCTGAAAAGAACCACTACTTCATTCTGAACTGAATAACTGTTTTGCTCCTTAATATACCCTTCCTAACTCCAATCGCACTAATCCCAGGTCTAGTAACCTTGTCTCACCCAGTACCAGCCGCTCAGACAATAAGCCATCTCAGATACTGCCAAAAGTCTCATATGATAACCCAATTTCCAACAAGCTACAAACTCAAATGTGATACATAAGGAAAAAACGAACTCTTGAAAAGAACTACTCAACCCATGTAACTAATTAAACAACCGAAATGATGTTATGAACCTTCCTTAGAAAATGAGAAACAAAACACACAAGAATAGATATTGGGGAACTGTACTCAACATCACATTTATGTAGCGTACAACCCGATCCACACATTATACCGTTGCGGCATGCAACCCGATCCACACATGATACTGTTGTGGCGTGCAACCCGATCTAACCATGATACACGTGGAGGCGTGCCACCCGATCCTAACAAATGTACATGTGGCAACGTGCCACTTGATCGAACATAGTAATCAATAAGAAAATACCTACCGAGCTAGAATGCTCATACTTACGAATACCCTAATGTCGACCACAAGCACGCCAAGTGCATAGTACAAATTTTGGGGAGACGGATAGCGCCATATGCTACAAAATTCAAGCACAACTAAGGTGCGATATATGATCTGCATCTCGGGGGCCATCCTGCTCACATAACACTACCGCTATGCGGGACCTCAACACATGTGCGAATAATCTAGTCATCTCACAACCCACATGGCGCAATAGAGTATTACATGAAATAGCTGACGACGAAAATAATATCCAATGCCTGAATAGTCCTTCATAAGAAATGCTATGATGAATGAACACACTCGACCTGGTGTAGAACACACATCCACATTTTTCCCCATCAACGGGCTTCAAGCCAACTCTGGTCGTATCGTACTGGGGTAAAATTATTCAAGGATCCACAATAACCCTTTTCCATGACATATAGGAACAACAGTCAAATCCGGAACAAACTCACACTGTCCACAACTCAAGGAATAGAACGCATCTCAGGCATAAACTCTCTCACATTAGCAATAGTACCATAATCCCCATACTTGGTTTCTATCCTTAATCAATCAAGTGACTACATGTCACAGTCATACAATCTTCCCGTGGGGTATGCCCCTCACGACCTCCTGCACTAGGTAGCAAATTCTGCACATCCTACCACCGACCATGCTAATGCTATAAAGCTTATCGAAAATCCGCAAATCAGTACACAACCTCATGCAAAGGACACGTTCTCAGGTAACGCTAAAGACAATACCATCTTATCTAAAAATTTGAATTCCTTCCCGCTCATCCGAGCTCGTGCCATTCTTGTCAACACCGAACCGCAACCTTGATCCTTAGCTTTCAATTCCCATGCCGCTCACTACACCTAACATGCCAATACGAGAGAGTACAAGAATTCCATCATAACTCCTGAACCACTAATAGGATAATCACTCCATCATATAGAAACCTTTTACTTAACTCATTTCAGGACAACCATTGCAACACGCGACTGAATTCCCATAATCGCAGAAAATAAAATCCTCAAGTAATGGTCTAAACCACCATAACTCTCCGGGGATCCTTTTATGCATCACATGCCTTAATAATCAAATACCTCCAAATAAATCAAATTACATCGGTTGTCAAGCCTCACACATACCGCCATAAATCACCTGCACAACTTAACACACTTAAGGAACTGATCGTTGCCACAATCATGCTGATTCAACCATTACTAACCGACCCAACTTCTTACAATTTATTCTCGACTTGCCTTAGAAATAATAATAGCTCTATTCAAAATATAACTAACTCAATCCACACTCATCTCGAGTGACCCCATTTCACGAGACCACGCTGTCTCAAAACACCCGAACCGTCTCATACCCTCATTGTGCGCACATTTTCATCTTCAACTGGTACACCCATTCTAATAATTTCTCTATGAATCCGAAGTTATTTTCTCCCATTCCTCCAATATCTCCCCGCGGATCTGATGATAACATAGTAATTTCCCCAAGTCACGTTCATAATCCACTGCAAAACTCGATCCTTAACCGCACAACAAACCCAAAATCCTTAGGCACCGCACTTTAAATTCTTGAACCACTAGGACCGTTATTGAGAGTCACCCATAATTTGACTTGGTCCCGAATATAATCAACTCCAAGGCTCCGGTAACACATGAATACCCTCTAAAAGAAGCAACCATCTGAATTCTTTTTCCTTGTACATCACATCCACATTAAGCATAAACTCTGAGTCTTCCCAAAACCTGAACACGAATCGATAAGGACAAATATAGCACACATTCCTCAAAACCTTTGCTCGATTACCACTGGTGTTTTATTTCCTTAGTCGTAATAACCCACCAATACACCGATAACCAGAAACCTCACAAGCAGACAACCATGCGATCCAATCGTTGACGGTGGGGCTCCCCCAACTTAGCTTGAAGCTACATTTACATAACCTTGGAACCCACCAAGATTCCTCATTCCCCATTGACATCAACTAAAAGTCCAACAATACATTCCAAACTCGAAGTCATGTTGCATCCAAATAAAATCTACGGACCTAGTTACTGTCCACCATGAATTCCCCAAATTGCTCTAAACTTTCCTCAAGGCGTGTGGCTATCCTATCACTGAACCCATATGAACGCATTTAAGATTTCAGAGTATTATCCATGCATCATATATGTTAACAATCATACAGTCGCAGAAGACTTCGGTATAAGTTAAAAGAAAGAATTAAGTCCAGGCATAGACAAAGGATTGAATTGTTAGGAGATTGTATCATGGATATTCCATAGCGCCCATGAAAGGCTAAAGTAATAACTAATACCATGAGCCGCATATCGAAAGATAACTTAAATCTACATAAAGGTTGACCAAAGGGATTAGGAAACTAAAGAGTTACATCAACTAAGTACATCAGGAGTCTGATTATAGGACCCCGAAAATTATAGAAATCATGATTAAGAACATAGCGGAATCACTCTTAATATAAGAGGTATAAGAAAGATAGTACAACAACCATATTATACAACGACTCTACGAGAAAGCCAGTTAGAAGAGTACCAGCCTCATAAGAAGTCAATATGAAGCTCTCACAGGATTTTGTGTGCACTAGAGGTGCAAGTATTAAAATGAGCTTCAAGTTGTGGATGTGATTATATATATGTGGAAGGGAGGTCATGAAATAGATAGAAGATATGATGCGAGATCTTAAGGTAAGTAAGGTAAAAGTGAATAATGTACGAGATATTCATGTGCAGAAGGTTGAGAATAATCCATACTTCAGATAGAGGGCTAGAAGCATTGGGATTCAATATCCAGGAGTGATAACGGTGTCATCAGTGGCATATCTTCCAACCTATGATTTCTAAGTACCGAGAGATATAGTTAAGAGAGTAAAGAAGAGTTAGAGTCGATGTGTTTTCTCGCTTGATATTCCAGAATAACACAAGGAAATCTATGGTGCAAGCAAGTTGAAGGAAGGTTGTTAGTAGTATAAATGGATATATATGGGTCGCAAGCTAATGTATGGTAGAGCGACAAGGTTTTAGGAAGGCAGGAGTAAGGATCGAGTGAGAAGGTGACGGAAATGGATAAGTCCTCGGGATTAATCCCAAGAAAACAAGAGAGCTGATGATTTCTCTAAGATGTAGAAAGCTCCGTATAGCCTGAATGAACTCAAAGGAGTCTACTAAGACTAGTAGCATTTAGAAGAGATGGAATGCTGCCCTGTTAGTAGAATGAGGGTGTAATTGCGATAGATAAAGGATGACGTTTGGGCCTTCAATTGAGTAATGATTTAAAAATAAAAGTGGATTTCATGAATTGTACAGGATTAAAATACCCACGTAAGGTGAATAACATTGGGATGCTATGAAATAAGGTTATGGAAGTATAGTATCTCCCCTAGGTGGATCAATCCAATCATTTCAAATAATCCTCAATGCAACGTGAGCCCTAGCGATTACATAAGAGGTTTCAAGTTATCAATGAAAGATTGTAGATCAACATTGAGGTGAATCAACAATGGATGGATAAAGTACAAAGTACGATATGAGATTAGGCCATCAGTCTTAAGATGAACAGTAATAAAGAAGCGTTAAAAGACTTAGCTTTATGTATATAGGATAAGCAACGTTACTAAACTGGAGTTTGGTAGTAGATCTCGGTAATGATAAATCGAAGTAAGAATTATGGTATAGTATGGCCTACTTGGATGTAGTAAAGCTAATGACGCCCAGAGAGACATCTTGACATAATTTTGTATATGTTCGTAAAGTGAGGCCTAGATATTGACTAAAAGCTGGAGGAAAAGAGGAGAGAAGAGTCGCATACGCGCACATACAAAGTTAGAGTCTTACATGCTGCATGATAGAAGGTAGCAACAATTACGAGATTAGAAGGATCCCGACTACAAGTCGTGGTGTGAGAAAGAGGCTTAATGAGGAGAATGCCCTGGCCTTTGGATTTATTTAAAAAACAGTTACCTAAATGGAAAGCAGAATACTAAAGTATTCGCAAGAGCTATGGGTTATAAGAATGATAAGTGCATCAGTCAACATTCGAGGACAAATGTTTCAAAGGGGGGAATGGCGTTACATCCCATGTTTTCGTACGTGAAAGTACGCCATAAGTAAATTGATGGAAGCTCGGAAATGAGATGTTACATCCCGCATTTTCGTATGTTAAAGTTTTGTCATAAGTTAATCGACGTAAGTGTGGGAATGAGATTATTTTGAGATTATAAGCATTATGGTATTTTTCAGACAAATGATGAGTAAATTCGTGAAGGTGAGAGGTAAGTAAATCAAAGAAAATAAATTTCGTCGAAGTTTGATATTTTGGAATAAAATGCAGTCCGGCCTATAATACCCTATTTTATGGACTAATCCCATACAAGGTACCAGATGACCATGATAGTAAGATATAAAAAGTGTGTTAAAAGTGAGTAGTATTATAAGTAATTTGAGATAATTCTTAATTATGTGGATATTTTGTTTATTGTGGATTTTTGGGGGAAGATTAGCAATTAATTAAGATATTTTGGATAAGCTTGAACCCTAAACGTGGCAACGTGAGATAATCAACCAAATGACTCTTTAATTCACAAAGTAAGGTGGCACATCTAAAGAGTTTGGTCGCTTAGTCATCACAAAGGATGTGGGGCCCACAATCCATAATCTTAAAAGCCTTTCTTACATGGAAGTAAAATAGATTAGCTTACCAAGTATTTTTAAAACAAGACATCATAATGAATCCCTTACAAAGCTTATGGCAACGTAATTTGCATCTTAATAGCGTGATTTTTTTGAAACGAAATTCAAGCAAGATCTCTTCGCATCTTAGCAACATGAGATGTTGCATTTAAAGGGAATGCAGTGCAATCTTTTTCAAGTATATCATACGGATTTTTTCTTACTTCGATCCGACATTATGTGTTCTTCGCAAAAGACGTGTGTTAGAGGGATTGCCAAGAGAATCGTCTCAGGTATGTTAAGGTTAAGCTTTTCCTTCATTTTGGCATGATTTCGTAACTACATGTGTTTGATAATGAGGTATAAAGTTTCATACTCCCGAATTTATATACATTATCCTAGTCTCATAAGTTACAGTATTTTCCCTTACCGGGACTTAATATTCAATTGAGTATTGTCTTCTTCCAGTCAATAGAGCGGAGGGTCTATATATATATATATATATAGTATTACATCATTTTCGCTACCATCGAGCTATAATCAGTGGGCAGGCCCCTATTGGGCAACCTTAGATCAGATGGTAAGTTATATACCGAGCCTACTGTGGCCGAGTGCCTATGAGCGAGCCTAATATGGCCGAGATACAGAGCTAGTATGGTCGAGCGCCTATGAGCGAGCCTACTACGGCGGAGCAATTACATGTTCCGAGCCTTATAGGCACGAACATCTATTTTATTTACTATATTGAGAGAGTTGAGTCAGTATCAGCAGGTAAGTATATCTCCAGATCATCTTTGACTCCCAGTATCTAGGGACGCTGTATTTCATTCGTGCAAGTGCAGACAGACAGACGGGTAGACCTCATCAGTAGGTGTTGCTCGAGTTCAGCTTTATCAGTAAGCTACACGTCTTTCGGAGTTGTCGGGTCTAGAGTCTTGTATACATCTTGTGTATATAGGTTATGGGTAGGTCGTGGCCCTGTTCCGATCATAGTACATCCATCAGTAGAGGCTTGTAGACATATCCTGTCAGTTGGTGCAATATGTTGGGCTTGTAGATCTTGTATGTATATTTTGTTGGTTTGTCAGCTATAGTAGTTATGACGGCTATAGTAGTTATGATGGCCTTGTCGGCCAAGCTTTATATTGATGTTTAGTCGGTGTTACCTTCCGTTCAATTTTATATTTTGCTTCGCAAATTATCTTGCAATGTGGACATGTCCAAAGTATGACATTATATGTTTAGAGTCCCTTAGTCGCAAGGATAGGTGAGGCACCAGGTGCCGGTCTCGCCCACTTATAACGCTAGTAGAGTCTTGTTTATGGGTGTGTTATGAACCACACTTATAAGCAGGAGGCTACAAGGCATTTAGGACTGTCACTCTTTCTTCTTACTCTAGATCGTGTGGTAAAGCTTAGTTGTAAGAACTCAATTTCCCAAACTCTATCTTATTCGTAATATAAAAATACCTACATCCAGAAAAATGTTAGAGAGATAGCTGTCGAAGAATTGAGTCAAAGGAGCTCGATTTTGCATCTTGCTTATGATGAGTAAATGTAAAGTTTTCAGTAGAACATGTGTGTAAGCTTCTTGATAAGGAGCCTTAAGGTAAGAATATCTACCCATATGGTGAAAATCAATGAGAGATTCAGGAGGTAGATATAAGTTTCAACAAGTAAAAGAAGCAAGGTGAAAAGGGTACGAGGTACCCAGCTAATGAAGATTATCAGTATTTACAATTCAGGCAGAGGAATAAGGTGACGATCAAGAATAAGTACCCTCTATCGAGGATTGATGATTTATTTGATCAGTTGCAAGGTGCCAAGTGTTTTTCAAAGATAGACTTGAGGTCCGGGTACCATTAGGTAAGGGTTAAGGAGGAAGTTCCGATGTCAGCATTCAGGACCATATACGGGCACTTTGAGTTTCATGTTATTTCGTTCTATTTGACCAATGCCCCAGTAGTATTCATGGATTTGATGAACCGTGTGTTTAGACCCTTTTTAGATCTGTTCGTAATTGTATTTATTGACGATATATTGGTTTATTCTCGTTCAGAGACTGAACAGGCAGATCATTTACGGATCATTCTACATAAAGTGAAGTTGTATGCAAAATTCTCTAAATGTCAATTCTGGTTGAACTCTATAGCTTTCCTTGGGCACATCATTTCTGGTGAAGGCATCCAGGTTGATGCACAAAATATTGAGGCAGTAAAGACTTGGCCTAGACCCACAACACCGACGGAGGTTCGTAGCTTTCTCGATTTGGCAGGTTATTACAGGAGATTTGTAGAGGGATTTTCTTCCCTTTCAGCACCTTTGACAAAGTTGACTCAAAAGGGAGCAAAGTTTCAATGGACTGATGCTTGCGAACGAAGTTTTCAGGCATTGAAGGACAGATTAACTTCAACACCGGTTCTAACGCTCCCAGAAGGGACAGATGGTTATGTTATCTACTGTGACGCCTCAGGCGTTGGGTTGGGTTGGGTACTGATGCAGCATGGTAAGGTTATAGCTTATGCTTCTAGACAACTAAGAAAGCACGAGAAGAATTACCCGACCCATGATTTAGAGTTAGCCGTTGTGATTCATGCACTAAAGATGTGGAGGCACTACTTGTATGGTATTCATATTGATATCTATATGGATCATAAGAGCTTCAGTATATCTTCAAGCAAAAGGAATTGAATTTACGTCAGAGGAGATGGTTGGAGCTACTTAAAGACTATGATGTTGATATTTTATACCATTCGAGGAAGGCGAACATAGTAGCCGACGCGCTCATCCGTAGATCTATGGGTAGCCTGTCATATATACAGCTTGAGAAGAGGGAAATAGCCCATGAGATTCATCAGCTAGCTAGTCTTGGAGTTCACTTACTGGACTCAGGTGATATTGGAATTAATATTTAGGATACGGCAACATCCTCCTTAGTAACTGGAGTGAAGGAATGCCAGTACAAGGATCCTAGATTAGTTCATTATAGGGGTACAATCCCTCAGAAGGAGAAGACCCCGTTTGAGATTACAGAAGATGGGGTCCTCAGATATCGAGGACGATTATGTGTCTGTAATGTTGCAGGGTTACGTCAGCAAGTTATGGGGGAAACTCACTATTCTTGTTATTATATCCATCCAGGAGAAACAAAGATGTACCATGATATCAGGGAAGTATACTCGTGGGACGGAATGAAAAAGGATATAGCGGAGTTTGTTGCTTAACGCCCTAACTGTCAGCAGGTCAAGATCGAGCATCAAAAACCCGATGGATTATTACAGGCTATAGAGATCCGACTTGGAAATGGGAAGTAATCAATATGGATTTCATCGTAGGTTTACCTTGTACCCAGCGTAAGTTCGATATTATATGGGTGATTGTTGATAGGCTTACAAAATCCCATTTCTGCCCGTTAGGACTACAGATTTTGCATAGGATTATGCAAGGCTTTATATTAAGGAGATAGTACGACTGCATGGTGTCCCCGTATCTATTATCTTGGATAGAGGAGCTCAATTTACAGCTAACTTTTGGAGGTCCTTCCAAAGAGGATTGGGGACTCAGGTAAGTCTTAGTACATTATTTCTTCCCCAGACAGACGGACATGCTGAGCGTACTATTCAGACACTTGAGGATATGTTACGGGATTGTGTGATAGATTTCAAGGGTAGCTGGGATGATAATCAACCGCTTATTGAGTTCGTATATAATAATAGCTACCATTCCAGTATTCAGATGGCTCCATACGAAGCTCTTTATGGACGGAAGTGTAGGTCGCCTATAGGGTGTTTCGATGTTGGGGAAACTACGTTAGTAGGACCAGTTGGTACAACAGGCAATCGAGAAAGTTAAGCTTATACAGGAAAGGCTATTAGCAGCTCAAAGTCGTCAGAAGTCTTATGCTGATAATCGACAACGAGATTCGGAGTTTCAGGTTGACGATTGGGTATTCTTAAAGGTATCACCGATGAAAGGCGTTATGAGGTTCGGTAAGAAAGGAAAACTTAGCCCTCGGTACTTGCCTTCGGACTTGGAGTCTACACATCCAGTCTTTCATGTGTCTATGCTCCATAAATGTATCAGAGATCCTTCAAAAATTGTATTAGTTGATGACATTCAGCTCACAAAACAACTATCATATGAAGAAACTCCCATTGCTATATTAGACACACAGGTTCAGATATTGAGAACTAAAGACGTAGCTTCAGTGAAAGTACTTTGGAGAAACAACAATGTGGAAGAAATGACTTGGAGGTCGAGGAAGACATGAAGTCTAGATATCCTCACTTATTTCCTCTTCCAGAGAAGGGTCTGACTGAGATATCACAACCTTAAGGTACGTGCATGGATTCTTGTGTTAGTTATTGTTATTGGTTGTGTGAGGCCATTGTCGTTATTGATCATTTTTGGTCCTATGTGGCATTAAATTATTGAGTTTCTATGGGAAGAGTTGGTAGTAGCATTATTACAAAGGCGACTCTGCCAAAATTCATATAGATCCTGGGGAGTTAAACATTCGAGGGTGAATGTTTCTAAGGGGGGGAGGATGTTACATCTCGCGTTTTCATACGTTAAGGTTTCGTCTTCTGTTAATCGATGTAGAATCCAGATTGAGATTATCTTGAGATTACACGCATTTATGCTATTTATAACAAACGATAAGTAAGTTTCGCGAAGGATAAAGGGTAAATGAATCAAAGAAAATAAGTTTCGTTGAAGGTTGTCGATTTTGATAAAATACGGTCCGAGCTTCAATACCCGACATTTATGGACTATTGTGAGACCACGATAGTAGGGTACATAAAGTATATTAAAAGTGAGTAGTATTTTAAGTAATTTGAGATATTTCTTAATTATGTAGATTATTGGTTAATGGGATAATTAGCAAGTTAATCAAAATTAGCGGGTAATTAATTAGTAATCTTGGATAAGACCAAGCTAAGACCAACATGGTAGCCCCATTCCAAGAGTTGTGACTCTTATATTTGGAATGAAAGGTGGCACATGTAAGTAGGTTGTGTGGCTTAGTCACTAGCATGTGGGCCCTACCCAAATATTAGAGATAGCCTTCATAGTTCAATTCTAATCTCTTAAGGAATATTTTCAACCAAACTTGCCATTTCATATAACGTTAAATCCTAATCTCTCAAGAGAGTTTCAGCAAGCACACAGAAACCTTACAATTCAAATCACTTCTAATCCAAGTAACATAGCAACGTTTTTGTTAAGTTCTTAAGGAAGGGTTCGGCCAAGATTTTCTTGGCATAGCAACGTGGTTGCTTCAAGCTTTTCATACGACTTGTTCCGTGTTTTGTCGCATTTAACGTGTGTTAGAGAATTATAAAGAGAATTGACTCAGGTATGTTAAGGCTATCCCTTCTTTCTTTTTGGCATGATCTATACGACACAAGCGAAACCAGCAAATGCACAACTTCCATAAATTACTCTATTCTTAGAAATGCTAGAGATGTGTATATTATTATTCTCCGATTAGTCTTATTATTCTATCATCTGTTCACGGGTCTCAGAAAATATGCAAGTTGATAAAGTCTATTTCATGATATTAATCAGAGGAAAAATGGTCTTATGACACTCCGAAAGATTTTATTGACGTACTTATTATGCATTGCATTCATTTACACTGACCCATGTCCATACGACACTATATATATATATATATATATATATATATATATATATATATATATATATATATATATATATATATATATATATATATATATGTACGTGGGATATGGAAAAAAGATTATGTTGTCATATACGCATCACCACCTGATCAGTTGGTATATATTGATGATTTTTCCTACAGTGGCCGAGATGATATGATGGGATGCCCTCAGAGGCTTGATGGTTTTAAGTACACCTTTACCTATGCATGATACAACATTTATACGAATGTGCATGACATTATAAATGTTTCAGGATTTATAAAGTTAATAGACTTACAGGTGGAATTCTTTATTCCATGTTTCATCTATGTCTTTTATGTACTGATCTTTATGCCTTAAATACTCAGTACATTATTCATATTGACGCCCTATTTCCCGAGGCCTACGTTTCATGCTCGCAGGTGCAGGTAGGTAAGCTGACGGTCCCCCTCCTTAGGATCCTTGATCAGCGAGAGTTGGCATGCTCCACTTGATTTGGACCTGCTTTTGATTTTGGTACGGTAAGCTTGTATACATATATGGGTACAACGTGGCCCAGTCTCGTCCTTGTACAGTTGTATTTTCTAGTAGAGGTCTGTAGACAATATGTATAGTTGGATAGTATGTGGCCTTGCCGGCTTCCAGTTTTAGATATGTAGTTGTCTATAGCAGCCTTGTCGGCTCGCCCCACGTATTCCACACGTATATGTACATATGCCTTTTGGGCAGGTGATGCGAGGCTAGAATGCATAGTTTAATATGTAATATACCTTACATTTGAGGTGCGTTAATGATAAAAATACACTTTTTATTTGCTTAATGGAGTTTATTTCATGTGTAGGTGAATTGGATATGGAAACGGAGCTAAAGGGATGCAAATACGTCGAAAATACGTAAAAGGAGACACCCGAACGATAGCCGGGCGTTTGCCCCCTAAAGCCTGACCCTACCTGGCGTTAGGGGGGTGTTAGGGCCCAAACGCCAGGCCTGCCTTGGCCTTAGGGGTGCGTCAGAGCCCAAACGCCCAGGGTCCCAGATTCGGTCAAATCCGAGTTTTGACGAGTTTAAGTGTTTCCCGGTTGAAATAGAAGTCTCCTACACGTTTAGGGTTTGTCCTAAACTTATAAATAGACCCCAAGCAACACAAATTAGAGATGGAAAAAGAGAGATTCGAGATTAGAGAGGATACGGACGGCAAAACATCGATTTGTACAGATTTTCTTCATTACTTTGTAGTTTAATTATGCAAGTTATTTTGGGTTTTATTCTTATGAATTTGTTTAGCTAACTTCTTTAACCTAGGGTTTTGGTAAAACCCGTTGAAGGATGAACTTATTTTGTTATTAATATAGTTCCGATTGATTGATTAATCTCTATTTGTTCAACTACGTTCTTGTTGTAGTTAATTGAATGGCCATCAATTAGTTGTGCCTCTTTATTATGTATCTACTAGAGAGAGAGTGCATATTTAGGTAGTTGCTTGAACAACATCACTCCCGGAGTATAGGCGAAAGTCATAACCCCTTTAGAGGTTGGATTAGAGATAACGATACCTCGGGTGCAATCTACAGTGAACTGTAATGCAAT
>MDKI01253620.1:0-16905 GCA_005239505.1 Nicotiana paniculata | reverse complement strand
ATGCGCATAAAATGTAAGGTATATCACATGTTAAACTATGCAATTTAGTCTCGCATCATGTAGTAAATAATGGAAAGGAAATGGGGGATAAACTAATTGAGCTAGGTGTTGATGGCATACCGTATATAACTCACTGTTTGATAATGATTTCTGTGGCCTTGATTTCATATGGTTACTTGATTGTTACGAATGATATCCTTGACGATGAGAATCTTTGCGATTGAATTGTTGGTTGATGTTGCTATTAATTACATTGTTGAACGTATCAAAGTGCTAAAGGTCGTGTAGAAAATGATGAAAGTAAATATGGATTGATTTTATTGAGTTAAATGATTGTGTAAACACCATATATGAATACTGATTGGTAAGGATCATTGTGACTTGATTTCACGTAGTTATTGGTTGATATGAACTTATGTTCCTCATGATAAAGATCCTCGTGATATAATTATTAGTGGTTGTTGTTGTGAAATGTGATTGTATGGTGGGATCGGGTTGCACGCTGCAACAAAAATGTAAGGTGGGATCGGGTTGCACGCTTGAAAAGAAATGTAAGGTGGGATCGAGTTGCACGCCGCAACAGAATTGTAAGGTGGGATCGGGTTGCACGCCGCAACATAAGTAAGAAGAGTGTAATGTGATTTGTGAGATGGGATTGGGTTGCACGCCACAACAGAAGAAATAAGGGTGGGATATGATGGTAAGGTGGGATCGGATTGCGCGCCGCAATAGGGGAACAATTGAAATATGAAACTGTGGAAATCACATTTGTGATTCTTTGTATCTCTGTGCAATATTTGTTAGGGTTTCTTCAACTGTCTCCTATATGTGTATTGCTTGATTTTACATAGAGTAAAGTTTGTTTATGCATACTAATAAAATCCAATGGTACTAATGTCCCTTTTGCCGGGGGCGCCACATCTTCTATATGGATGTAGGTGGTTTTACAGCAGGTAGCTCGGTTCGCCGTTAGTGCTGACTCCTCTCCATCTCTCTAGCAGGTTTGGTGAGCCCCATTTCCTCTCGGGGCCGTGTGTAGCCTATATCATCTCTTTTGTATATTTTATGTCTTTTCAGGTATAGCCAGGGCCTTGTTGCCGGCAAGTATTATGTAAGATCCTAGTACTCTTAGAGGCTCCGTAGACACTATGTGGGTTGTATGTATTTTGGGTAGTAGTTGTAATTATTCGTAACCTTGGTTCCGTGTCGGAAATGTTGTGCTTAATTTGTGTATTTTGGGATTTTCAAATATTTAAGGTTTAAAAGAGGAAAAATGGAAATTTGGTTGTATATTCATTATAAATTTGTATATTGTGCACAGGGTAATGCATTGGGTAGGAAAGGCAATCCAGGTCCGCTTGACCGGAATCGTTCGGTTAGGTGCTGGTCTCGTCCCTCGGTTTTGGGGCGTGACAAACTTGGTATCAGAGCCCCAGATTTTAAAAGTGTCCTAGGGTGTCTCGGAGCCGTGTATAGTAGAGCCCTTCTTATCGGTGTGTTGTCGACCACATCTGTAATTAGGGGGCTGCATGGACATTTAGGAAAATACCCTTTCATTGTTACTCTGTATCGTGCGATGTGGTGAAAGGTGAGGTTTTCTATATCTAACTCGTGCATTGTTCCAATTTTCAGTAAATGGCACCCAAGAAGGGAGCCCGACTCGACCCAGAGGCCAATGCCACCCAAGAAGAGAGCCCGACTCAGCCCAGAGGCCAATGCCACCCAAGAGTGGCCGTGAATTCTTTATCTGATGGTGCGGGTGAGAGTGATTCCCCGACCCTGAATCTGCCTGACTCTTCCATCCCAGACCAGGAAATTCCTATTCCTGCTCCAGCGGAGGGTGCCGAAATCCCTCTCGCTGATGTTCCTGATCCTTCCTCAGTCCCAGCTTTCGGTCCCGATAATTCTGATGGGGATCTCAGGGGAGCTATTCAGATGTTGACTCAGCTAGTGGCCTCCCAGGCCCAAAGATCTCATGCTGCCCCTGCATCCCCTAGCGAGCAAGGGGATTCTTCAGGTTCCAGGGTCAACCAGATTCAGCGGTTAGCCCCTCCAGAGTTCACAGGCATCGACCTAGAGGCTGATCCTCAGGAGTTCATTGATGAGATGTGCAAGACCCTCCGATTTATGAGGGCTACTGAGACAGAGGGCGTTGAGTTGGCTTCCTATCGTTTGAAGGGAGCGGCATATTCGTGGTTTGAAATGTGGGAGAGTTCCCGTGGATAGGGGAGCCCTCCGGCGAGGTGGGAGGAGTTTGTGGATGCCTTGATGGATCATTTCTTGCCTGTCGAGATTATGGAAGCCCGTGCTACAGAGTTTGAGGCCCTTAAGCATGGCAACATGAGTGTGTGGGGGTATCATAGGGAGTTCATGTGCTTGTCCAAATATGTTGTTCACATGGTGTCTACTATGGATGCTAGAGTTCGTCGGTTTGTTCAGGGCTTTGGTCTCTTGGTTATTAATGAAGCTGCTACAGCTGTTGTGCATTCAGATATGAACTACGGGAAGATTGTGGGATTTTCCCAGGCTACGGAAGCTTAGAAATTAAAGATAAGAATGGAAAGGGAGAGTAGTAGTAGGGCCCGGTCAGCGGGCAACCCTGGGAGTTTAGTTAGAGGAGGGAGATCAGTCCTTGAGTGAGGGTCATCAGGGCCATCTCAGTCCTATGCTTAGTCCTCAGCCAATGCGCCGCCACGAGGGCACAGTTATCAGAAGGGAGGTCGCGTTGGACTAGGTTCTGACAGCAGGAGGTTTCATCAGTCGGGTCGTTCAGGTGGGAGGTTCCAACAGCAACGGAGGGCCCCATGCCCTATGTGTGGGAGGTTTCATTCTGAGCCCTGTTACTTGGACATACCAGTATGCTATAGGTGTGGAGTGAGAGGACACGTTCAGCGAGACTGTCGTGCACCCCGTCTGGGCAAGGGTAGGGGCACTGCTCAGCAATCTAGTTCTTCTGCCGCTACATCTTCAGCACACCCTCCAGCTCCAACAGGGCACGGTGCAGCTAGGGGTGGAGCCCGGGGTTCGGTTCTATGCTTTGAGTGGTCGCTAGAGTGCGGAGGCTTCTCCAGATGTTGTCACAGGTATTCTGACTGTTCAGTCACATGATGTTTATGCTCTTATTGATCCCGGGTCTTCTTTGTCATATGTTACTCCATTTATTCCTTCAAGTTTTGGGATAGAACCCGAACTGCTTCACGAGCCATTCTTTGTGTCGACTTCGGTTGGTGATTCTATTTTGGCTGTGCGAGTCTATAGGAATTGTGTTGTCACAGTGCGTGGTCGGGATACCACGGATGATCTTATTGAGTTAGAAATGGTAGATTTTGATGTAATTATGGGGATGGATTGGCTCTATTCGTGCTTTGCTAAACTCGACTGCCGAACAAGAAATATGAGACTCGAGTTTCCTAATGAATCAGTTATCGAGTGGGAGGGGAATAATGTTGTGCCAAGAGGTAGATTTATTTCCTACCTTAAAGCCTCAAAGATGATCAGAAAAAGGTGCATCTACCATTTGGTCCGGGTTGCGGACACCACTTTAGAGGTGCCTGCTCCCGAATCTGTGCCTGTTGTGAATGAATTTCTTGAAGTATTTTCAGACGAGCTTCATGGGATTCCTCCAGATATTGAGATCGATTTATGGATTGATGTATTTCCAGATACGCAAGCTATATCTATTCCACCTTACCGGATGGCGCCAGCAGAATTGAGAGAGTTAAAAGAACAATTAAAACATTTATTAGAAAAAGGTTTCATTCGGCCAAGTGTGTCGCCTTGGGGTGCACAGGTTCTTTTCATCCGGTGAATTGTGGTAGAAAATTAAAGGGGAATTCCGATTCAAGGTATGTATGGATAACTTTAATCCTTGTAGAGTCATCTTGTTGGTGTCCGAGCACTTGGTATGAAATTCTTGCTTGAACATATGTGAATTGATTGCCCTGCTGTGTCAAGGTGTAAGACTTCGTTCTTTGAATTTCTTAGTCGATTACCATGTTATATGAGCTTGAGAAAAGGTGATTCTTTGTGCTTATTCTATCATGTGCAAACCTCGTTAAATGTTGAATACATCGGTATGAGAGGATGTGCTGCAAAACGAAAGAAATGATAATGAAACAAAGTGTTGAATGTATCTAAGTACTAAATACTGTGTAGTAAATAATGGAAAGGAAACGGGAATAAACTAATTGAGCTAGGTGTTGATGGCATACCGTATATGACTCACTGTTTGATAAAGATTTATGTGGCCTTGATTTCATATGCTTACTTGGTTGTTACGAATGACTTTCCTTTACGATGATAATCTTTGCGATTGAATTGTTGGTTGATGTTGCTATTAATTACATTGTTGAACGTATCAAAGTCCTAAGGCCATGTAGCAAATGATGAAAGTAAATATGGATTGATTTTATTGAGTTAAATGATTGTGGAAACACCATATATGAATTATTGATTGGTAAGGATCAATGTGACTTAATTTCACGTAGTTATTGGTTGATATGAACTTATGTTCCTCGTGATAAAGATCCTCGTGATATAATTGTTGGTAGTTGTTGTTGTGAAATGTGATTGTACGGTGGGATCGGGTTGCACACTACAATAGAAATGTAAGGTGGGATTGGGTTTCACGCTGGAACAAAAATGTAAGGTGGGATCGGGTTGCATGTCGCAACAGAATTGTAAGGTGGGATCGGGTTGCACGCTAGAACAGAAGTAATAAGGGTGTAATGTGATTTGTGAGATGGGATCGGGTTGCATGCCACAACAGAAGAAAATAGGGTGGGATATGATGGTAAGGTGGGATCGGGTTGCGCGCTGCAACAGGGGAACAATTGAAATAAGAAAATGTGGAAATCTCACTTGTGATTTCTCTGTATCTCTGTGCAATATTTGTTAAGGTTTCTTCAACTGCCTTATATATGTGTATTGCTTGATTTTACATAGAGTAAAGTTTGTTTATGCATACTAGTACTATTCAATGGTACTAACGTCCCTTTTGCTGAGGGCGCTACATCTTCTATATGGATGTAGGTGGTTCTATAGCAGGTAGCTCGGTTTGCCGTTAGTGGTGCTTCCTCTCCATCTCTCTAGCATTTCTGGTGAGCCCCATTTCCTCTCGGGGCCGTGTGTAGCCTATATCATCTCTTTTGTATATTTTATGTCCTTTGAGGTATAGCCGGGGCCTTGTTGCCGGCAAGTATTGTGTAAACTCCTAGTAATCTTAGAGGCTCCGTAGACACTGTGTGGGTTGTATGTATTTTGGGTAGTAGTTGTAATTATTCGTAATCTTGGTTCCGTGTCGGAAATGTTGTGCTTAGTTTGTATATTTTGGGATTTTCAAATGTTGAAGGTTTAAAAGGGGAAAATGGAAATTTGGTTGTAAATTCATTATAAATTTGTATATTATGCACGGGGTAACGTGTTGGGTAGGAAAGGCAATCCAGGTCCGCTTGACCGGAATCGTTCAGTTAGGTGTCGGTCTCGTCCCTCGGTTTTGGGGCATGTCATTCTCAATAACCATTAACCTTTTGTAATATTGTGGATCCTGAGCCCTGACAAAGAACTTGTTCATCTGATCCTCGTCTAATATCGGCCTGACCTTCGCTGCTTCTGACCTCCACCGAGTAGCATACTCGCGGAAGGTCTTAGTTGGCTTTTTCTTGAGATTCTGGATATAGAAAACATCTGGTGCATTCTCTGTATTGAATCTGAACCAATCAATGAAATCTGACGCCATAATCACCCAATTAGCCCATTTCTTAGGATTTTGGCTTATGTACCAAGACAGGGCATCTCCAGTAAGGCTTCTCATAAACAGCTTCATGCAAATCCTTTCGTCTTTTCCAACCCCCACAATCTTGTCACAGTAAGTTCTCAAATGAACCTTGGGTTCGCCTGTTCCATCAAACATTTCAAACTTGGGAGGTTTGTAACCCTCCGGCAGTTCCACATCCGACTGTATGCACAAATCCTCGTAATTCAAACCTTCAATCCCTTTGCCTCCTTCAACACCCTGAACTCGAATCGTTATTTTCTTGAGCTCCTCAGCCATATTCTTGATGAGCAGGTCCTTCTCGGCGGATTCTGGTGTATAAAAGATTGATTGAGTGGAGTGAGGTAAGGTTTCTATGTATATAGGGTTGTTCTGTTGAATGTCAGGAGTTTGGGTGTAGTGGTGATCATTGGTAGAGTTCTGGAGTTCGGGGATAGGTTACGGTGTGTTTTGAGGAGTGTGATAGGTGGTTTGTGGGTATTGAGTAGGGAGATGCTGATTTTGAGGAGGGGTTGTATATTGGTGAGGTGCGGGAAGATTTTGTGGGCGTTTGTTGGGTGTGTTCTGAGGTGGTGCAGGGTTCTGGGTGTCTGGGACATTCAATGTGAGGGAGAGATTTGCCAAATTACGTACCTGCTCAAGCTCACCATGTAGTTCAAGTATCCTCTGCTCAAGCCGTAAAAGTAAATCATATAGGGCCTGCATGCTCTGACCATTGGAAGTTTCCACATTCTCAACATGTGCAGTGTTTCCGTTCATATCATCCATTTTAGCTTCCCTTTGCCTTTCGGTACACTTGGAGGAGGAGAAAGTAGAGGGCCTCTGGATCTGGTATGATAAGATGATGATGCCAGTATGCGTGAACCAACCTTGGGGAATGGGAATAATCAAAAGGAAAGGAAAATAAAAGGTAACCAAGTCAGTGAGGGTTCCAAAAAGAGTATTTGCAATATTTAAACACATAATGCGGGAATGTAAATTCACGTCCTAATTTGGGAGCCTCGTTGTGCCCGAGGTAGGCCTAGCGACAAGTTGATTTGGAGAACTTCAGTGCCAATAATTGCCTCATTTCATTAATCTAAAATAGATGAATCTAAAACGACACTAAACAAGATAAGTCATTAATGGCACTTGGCCTTATTACATAAGTACCTTCCGCAGGCTTGATCTTCTTGGCTTCATCGATCAGGTTCCCCAGGTCGCGCATGCCCAACAGCAGTTACACCCTTGCTAGATGTCCTCCTTCGCTTCCCTCAACATTCTGGCAGTCGACGACTCTCTTCCTCGTCTTCTCCTCCAGCTCAATCAGACCCTACTCCAGATATTCCAGCCTTTCATTAGACTTGATAGCCATTTCCCTCCATTCATTGATCAGTTCCATATCAGTCTTGTGTTGCTCCAGATGCTCGGCCTCGGACTCATAAACCCTTTTGTGCAGTTTATTGTATTTCACTTGGGCTTCAGCAACTTCTTCTATGACCCTATTTCCCCGACCGATTCCCGGCTCAACTATTCCTGCTATGCTGTCTTCCAAACATGATAGGTAAAAGTGTACATTCCATGTGTGATACATGTCTGGCCTGATGGTGTCCCTTTCTACAATAATATTTAGGTGCCACATATGATGAGCTTCACATTTGTACAGGATGTTGTCATCCTGAAAATCTGCCGTGTAATGACTCATTTTAGAAACTCGCAGTATGACTTGCTTCCTGCCTGCCTATATTATAACCCTGATGGAAACATATGGGTATATGCCCCTTAACCCGATCAACACCAAGTGCGGAGTGTCCCTAGATCTGATGATGAACTCACTGGTAGGAACCATTCGAACATCCATTGAACCTGGTCCTCAGTCAAATTGTGAAAAATTGCACCCATTCTATAGCATTCTCTAGTTGAGCAAACCTATATGGGATGAAGGTTATTCTCTTAGGGTGATGAACGGTTATGTGATCATTCCACGGCCTTCGTGGAAACTCTTTGCGGTATCGACCTCTCTGGAGATGTTCTAGAAGCCAAACCTGTAGCAGCAGGCTAAAACCCTCGAAGTGTTTGAACCCCTTCTGGCAGCGATCCAAGGCCCAATATATGTTTGCTATAATCATAGGGACGATAGTATATGTTTTCTCCTCGATTCTTTCCATCCTTTAGTTACGATGGCCATTGTGGGGTGAATCATGTCTCATTTGCTTGGAAACACTATCATACCCAGGAAGCATGCGACGAACACAAAAACCCTACGGTGAGTCCAACCCAGGGAGGTGATGTAAAATTCATCACGAAATATATGATAGTATTTTCCATGACCATATCGTTCATAGAGGTAGTCAAAGGGTATGTAGGACTTCTTCAGGCACTTCCTATATATCATCCATCATTTTCAGAAACCCCCTAGTGGTACCATTCTCCGGTACCAATAAATCAGGACTGTCCCAAGGTAATCCAGCGAATCACCCTATCTCCTCCAAGAGGCATTTCTATGTTGCCAAAACGGAACACAGACCTTTCTTCGCCCCAGAACATAATGGCAGCTTCGATCAACATATTGTTTGGCTGGATGTCCAATAAAGAGGATAATTTTCCGAGGACCCTTTTTACATGGTCTTTGTCGCTTGGCGAAAGGTTCACCCACCAATCCAGCAACAATGGTGGTATTCATAAAACAAATAAGGTTAGACCCTTTTCCCCTCGAGATTCAACTTCTTATACATCAGTGATTAGCATATTGGCACTTATTTCTCCAAATTAATGCACAGATCGTGGTTGTGTCCGTTGGGATTATGGAAACTCCGGTGGACTCTTGGAGAAGGCTTTCCCTAAAGGATTATTATGTGGAAAACATATTAACTCTGGCTAAGTTTGACCATAATGCTTGTACAATAAATCAGAGTAAGGTTTATATAGAGGTCTAGACTGGTACCCTCAAGAAGACAACTTGAGGGGGAAAGGCACGGAACCGTCGGCTGCACTCCTGATAGACTAGTTTTACCGCAAGTAAGCCTTTCCAAATTCAAAGGGATGATATATAGGAAGAGCACAAACACTCATCAAGCGTTGATGTAGTATTGATTACGCACGAGTGGAATGTGATGTTGAGCATGATTTATGGAAAAGAAAATAGCACGTTGTCACGTATTTGCACGTTAGAAATAATATGCGGTATTAAATAATTGAAAAGGCATTTAAAAAAAAGAAAACAAAGAGACAAGTCAGTTTCCATAATAAAGAGTAATAGAGAAATCGTAAAGGCTTAAAAAAATAGGCAAATAAATTCACATAAAGTGGGAAAGGGAAAGGGTGTGCAGGTATTAACAGAATAAAGCATGCTTAAAGACTAATTCACAAAAATTAGGTTCGTTATGGTAGGAGCCTAAGGGTTATCCCCAGCAGAGTCGCCATGCTGTCGCGCCCCTTTTTTTCTCGCAAAATCGGGTTTCGACATTTCTGAGACAACTCCCTTCCTTTTTGGATCGGATAAGGGATTTGAAGAGTCGCCACCTAAAGGATTAAGATGTGTTAGGGCACCTAGAGTAATTAACTCATGAAACTAGTTTACATCACCAGAGATCGGGTAAGAGCTCGAAATTACCTTGAGGGAAAGGTGTTAGGCACCCCTCGAGGTCCACAACGGTGGGTCCCGACCGAACTTAATTAAGCGAATTAGTCTTTAAAGGAAAATAAAGCAATTTAGACAACTATTATTTTAAAACATGAATTAAAGGGGTCCTAAGTTTTTTAGCCTATAGGATCATTTCCATGCAATACTTGGTAACTTTCCCCAGGTGGGGTGCTACACATAGTATTAGCGCACAGGTCATCATATCTTTTACTACCCAATTACTATATTTCAGTTGTTACTTAAGCGTTCTAGTAGCTTCTAACTCGTGCCTTATGCGTGCACTACCCGTCCCTTTCCTATGGTCCTGGAGGTGCTTAGGACCTCTATTTCAGGTGGTTCTAGGCTAACCCAGATTGCTAAAAATGAGAAAAAAGCTAGGCGACAAATAAAATTCAAATAGGACTGTCACAGGAGAGCAACTAAAGGCTCGTGTTAACCTCCACAAATAGTCAACAAAGCTACGCAGTTCAATCAGCAAATTTCATTAATTTAGGATCCTATAGGCAGGATATCTAGATGAGAAAAAACAAAATGTAGAGAAGCAGTTTGTTTAAGGCGAGCATCGAGACCTATCAATTTGCATACTGATTTGATTAAGTTCTGAATCTGGGCAAATTTCAAGCAGCAAGAGATCACAATTTTAGGCCCAGAATTCTTAATAAACCTACAGGTTTGCCTAAGTGATAACCAGAACATAATCCTATAGGCATGGTATCTACAACTGTTAATTATAGACCTGTAACAACGAGTTATTGATTTTAACAGACTTGTTTTTATCTCTTTAGATCCTATAGACATGCTTTCTACTTTTTCAGAATTAGTTAACTCCTATAGGCATGATTTCTAAGTGTTGAAACTGATTACAAGTACGATTTCTAAACTTACAACTGATTTATCCTATAGGCATGATATCTTTTAATCACGTTGGGGCAGAATTTTTAAAACAAATTGCCAGGAAAGTTTATTAGCTCAAACAAATAGAAATTATATATACATGACCACTAATGCACAATGACATTGGAAATATGTGTAGATCCTACAAACATGGATTCTAATGCAAAATTGTAAAAGACCTATAGGCAGTGCCTCTAGTATGCCAAAAAATATGAAAATTCAGAATCATACACAGTAGAAGGAAATCCTATGGGCAGGATCTCTAAAAACACAGTAGCATGCACATAAGGAATCAACACGATGGACCTATAGGCAGGATTTCTACCCGAGCTTGAACAGAGATATATAGAAAGCCCCCCCCCCCAGCTTTTACTAATAACCCCATGTCACGACCCCACATCCCAACAGGCCGTGATGGCGCCTATCGTGGAACTAGGCTAGCCAACCATCACATAACTACACACTTAGTTTAATCAAATAACGCAATATCATTAAATATCAGCATAGCAAGCATGAAAATTTCCTAAGTCTTTAGGAAAATATAATAATCCACTGTCTATACAATTCCCCCAGGACTGGAGTCAATATGGTCACGAGCATCTAAGAATATAACTAACTCTTCTAATGTCTTAATCAATGTCTATGAATCAAATGCTAATACTATAAGAAGAAGGGAAGTGGAGAAGCTGCGGACGCTGAACAACTACCTCGAAATCCCGTAAATGCTGCTGATAACGAATGAATATGGCTACTGCTCTGCACTAGTACCTAGATATGTACACAGAGGTACATGGACTAATGACGAGTACGCCAACTCAATAGTAATGAAAATAAATCACAGTCTGGGAATAAGAAACACACAACACAAATACACCAATCCACAAAACAATAAAATTCCACGGATAAATAAGGTATATAGAAGATCAAGCTAGTTTCTGTAAAAAATCTTTAAAACAAGTATATTTTGCAGTATTTATCAGTAAAACTCCCAAAAATATTAGTTTGAAAAATGAAGTGAATGACAATCAAAACTCAGTAAAATATCATCAAAATTCTGCCCATCGGGCCATAATCATCACTCATAAATATTCCCTCAGCACCTCACAATCACTCTGTAACAGTCACTCAGCACCTCACGGTCACTCAGTATCAGCCCCTCGGGAATCCTCACTGTCACTCATGCCTCCCAATCACTCGTCACTCGTCACTCGGCACTCAACACTCGCACTCAGTAGGTACCTGCGCTCATTGGGGGTGTGTACAGACTCCGGAGGGGCTCCTACATCCCAAGCGCTATAAACAAGCCAAATCATGGCATCAATCACTCTCAGGAACTCGGCCTCTCTCATATCATAACATCCTCACAATTTTGGCCCTCGGCCTCAGTCAATCAGACACTCTCAAGATGCCACTCAGGCCATAAATAAACAGGGTTCTCGACCCAAAACAATATTTCATTTCAAGAATTAATATCAACAAGCACTGAGTGTCAAAACAATTTATCAGGAAAGACTGAGTGTAATATCATAATTTCTAAGTGAGGAATTATCAGGAAAATATCCCACAAGGGGTTAAAACAGATCGGCACTAGGCCCCAAACATGGCTTAGAGCCTAATTATATCAAAACATATCAATACTATAAAGAATAGGCTTTAAAAGCAGTTCCGCAACTCAATAGTTTCCTAAAAAGGAAACATATTTCCAAATTTCCAATTCGTGCACGCCCACACTCGTCATCCAGTGTATGAGTCACTCCAAAACCGTGAAAGGATGTAAAGTCCGGGGTTTCATACCCTCATGACATGATTTAAAGACATTACTTACCTCAAAATAGCCCGAAAAGCTACTCTGCAACCCGCTTGCCTCTCGAATCAACTTTCAAGTGCTCCAAATCTACCAAGATCAGATTTTTATCATCAAATTATGCTACGGGAATGAATTCCAATTGAAAAGTACCAATTTTAGCACAAAACACGAAATTAGCAAAAACCCTACCCCAAGGCCCGTATATCGGAACTCGAAAAATTTTATATCAGAATGTTCTTCATCATCTCACGAGTCCGTACATATAAAGAACGCTAAAATCAGAGTTCGTTTGACGCCTCAACTCGACCCCTAAAGGTCTCATAATCTCAAGCCCTAACTCCATCTTTTTCTACTGATTTCATGAATTAAATACTGATATTTGATCCTTAATCACATATAATCGAGTATTAGGTTCCAAAATCCTTACCTCAAGAAAGAACAATGATTTCCTCTCTTCAAAATAGTGTCAAAAGCTCTTTTTCCGTACAAAAATGGTGGAAAAGTGGGTATTGCTCGGGGAGGGTTTATTTTTATACTTTACAGAATTTTCACGGTACTGTTCACGCGTTTTACTGTTCACCCGAGTATTGTTCACCCGAGTTACTGTTCATCCGAGTTACTGTTCACCCAAGAAACTGTTCATGCTGTTGTGGAAAAAAATGCAGCAGCTTTTCTTCTAGTCTAAATTGATCCATTAACCTTTCGAAATCCACCCTAGACCCTCGGAAATCTCAACAAATATACCAACACGTTCCATAACATCATTCAAACTTAGTCGAGCCTTCGAAACACTAAAAACAACATCAAAACACCAAAATCACATCAAATTCAAGCCTATGAACTTTCAAATTCCTAAATTCCACCAACGATGCCGAAACCAACCAAAACACATCCGATTGACCTATTTTGCATAAATATCCAAAATGCTATGACAAACTTGTTTCAACTTCTGAAATTACATTCCGACCCCGATAGCCTATTTTCCACTGGCGATCGAAAATCGCCAAAAACTAACTTTCGCCAATTCAAGGCTAATTCTACACCGGACATCACAAATATATTTCGAACACACTCCTAATTCCCAAATAACCTAACGAAGCTATCTGATCCATAAAATCCTTATTCCGATATCGTTTACCAATAAGTCAACTCTTAGTTGACTTTTTCAACTCTTAGTTAACTTTTTCAACTCTAAAGCTACTTTTAAAGGCTAAGTGTCTTAACTCCTTCTATAACCACTCCGAACCTGAGCTAAACAACTCTAACACATCCTAAACAGTATAACCAACCTATGACAAAGCAATAACAGCAAATATAATGCAAATTCTGTGTAACGACCGACCGGGTCGTTACATTCTCCCCCTCTTAAACAAACGTTCGTCCTCGAACGGGTCTAGAAACATACCTGGAGTCTCAAACAAGTGAGGATATTTGTCCTGTACCTCCCGCTCGGTCTCCCAAGTACCCTCCTCCACTGACTGACCTCTCCACTGAACCTTCACCGAAGCTATATCCTTGGACCTCAACTTTCTGACCTCGCGAGCCAAAATAACAACTGGCTGAACCTCATATGACATATCATCCTCGAGATGAACTGTGCTGAAATCCAAGACATGAGACGGGTCACCAACATACTTCCTGAGCATCGACACATGAAATACCGGATGAACACTCGACAAGCTAGGTGGCGAGGCAAGTCTTAAGCCACCTCCCCAACCTTCCGAAGCACCTCAAAAGGACCAATAAACCGAGGACTCAGCTTTCCCCTCTTTCCGAACCTCATAACACCCTTAATGGGTGATACCTTCAGCAGTACCTTATCACCTTCCATAAACGACACATCCCGGACCTTCCGGTCCGCATAACTCTTCTGCCTAGACTGCGCCGTGTGAAGTCACTTCTGAATCAGCTTCACCTTTTCCAATGCATCCTGAATCAAATATGTGCCCAATAGCTTAGCCTCACCAGGCTCGAACTTACCAACTGGAGATCTACACCTCTTACCATATAAAGCCTCATAAGGGGCCATCTGAATACTGGACTAGTAGCTGTTATTATATGCAAACTCGGCTAGTGGCAGAAATTGATCCCATAAACCACCAAAATCAATCACACAAGCACGTAACATGTCCTCCAAAATCTGAATAGTCCTTTCCGACTGCCCGCCAGTCTGAGGATGAAATGCATTGCTCAACTCTACCTCAGTACCCATACCTCTCTGTACGGTCCTCCACATTTGAGATATGAACTGTGTGCCTCTGTCAGAAATGATGGAAACTGGAACCCCATGCAATCAGGCAATCTCCTTGATGTAGATACTCGCTAACCGCTCCGAAGTATAAGTAGTACTGACAAGAATGAAGTGCGCAGACTTGGTCAACCTATCCACAATGACCCAAATAGCATCGAAACCCTTCGAAGTCCGTGGAAGTCCAACTACAAAGTCCATAGTGATCCACTCCCACTTCCACTCCGGAATATCTAACCTCTGAAGTAACCCACCTGGTCTTTGGTGCTCATACTTGACTTGGTGGCAGTTGAGACACCATGCTACATACTCAACAATATCCCTCTTCATCCGCCTCCACCAATACTGCTTTCTCAAATCCTGATACATCTTCACGGCACCCGGATGAATGGAATACCGCGAGATGTGAGCCTCTGCTAATATCTACTCTCGAAGACCATCCACATTGGGCACACAAATACGAACATGCATCCTCATTACACCGTCATCACCGATAGTCACATCCCTGGCATCATCCCGACGGACCCTATCCTGAAGTACTAACAAATGTGGATCATCATAATGCCGAGCACTAATCTGATCATAGAGAGAAGAACAGGAAGCCATGCTAACTAATACCCGCGAAGGGTCTGACAAATCCAATCTGACTAACTGACCCGCTAAAGCCTGAACATCAAGTGCTAAAGGTTGCTCTGCTGTTGAAAGGTAAGCTAGACTCCCCAAACTCTCGGCTTTGTTACTCAAGGCATCGGCCACTACATTGGCCTTTCCCGGGTGATACAAAATAGTAATATCATAATCCTTGAGAAGCTCCAACCATATCCTCTGCCGCAAATTCAAATCCTTCTGCCTCAGCAGATACTGCAAGCTACGATGTTCAGTAAAAATCTCACACTGTACCCCATACAAGTAATGCCGCCAAATCTTTAAGGCATGAACAATGGCAGCTAACTCAAGATCGTGCACTGGATAATTCTTCTCGTGCACCTTCAACTGTCTAGACGTGTAGGCATTCACCCTACCATCCTGCATCAATACTGCTCCTAAGCCAACTCTATAAGCATCACAATAGACTGTGTAAGAACCCGAACCAGTATGCTAAACTAGTACCGGAGATGTGGTCAATGCTGACTTGAGCTTCTGAAAGCTCTGCTCACACTCATCGGACCATCTGAATGTAGCACCATTCTGGGTCAATCTGGTCAATGGTGAAGCAATAGAAGAGAATCCTTCCACAAAGCGATGGTAATATCCCGCCAAACTAAGTAAACTCCTAATCTCCGTATTTGAGAATGGTCTGGTCCAACTCTGCACCGCCTCAATCTTCTTCAGATCAACCTGAATATCCTCACTAGACACCACGTGCCCCAAGAAAGCTACTGAACCAAGCCAATACTCACACTTGGAGAATTTTTCATAAAGCTTCTGCTCCCTCAACCTCTGCAACACAATCCCCAAGTGTTGAGCATGTTCCTCCTGGCTACGGGAATAAACCAGGATGTCATCAATGAATACAATTTTGAAAGAATCAAGGTAAGGCTGAAACACGTTGTTCATCAATTGCATGAACACGGTTGGGGCATCGGTCAGCCCAAATGATATAACCAGAAACTCATAATGACCAATCTGGTCCTGAAAGCAGTCTTCGAAATGTCAGAGTCCCGAATCTTCAACTGGTGATAACCCAACCTCAAATCGATATTGGAGAACACCCTAGCTCCCTGAAGCTGATCAAACAAGTCATCAATACGGGACAAAGGATACCAGTTCTTCACTATAACCTTATTCAGCTGCCTATAATCAATGCACATATGTATGGAGCTATCTTTCTTCTTCACAAACAACACTGGTGCACCCCAAGGTGACACAGTCGGCCGGATGAACCCCTTATCTAAGAGTTCCTGAAGCTGCTCTTTCAATTCTTTCAACTCCGCCGGTGCCATACGGTAAGGTGGAATAGAGATAGGTTGGGTGTCTGGCACCAAGTCAACACCAAAATCAATGTCCCTATCAGGTGTCATGCCTGGAAGGTTTGCAGGGAATACGTTCAGAAAATCACAGACCACAGGAACAGAATCAACAGAAGGGGTCTCATTACTAACATCCCTCACGAAAGCAAGATAAGATTCACATCCTTTCTCAACTATATGCTGAGCCTTCAAATAAGAAATCACTCTGCTAGGCACATGCTCTATAGACCCTGTCCACTCAACTCTCGGAACTCCGGGCATAGCCAGGGTCACGGTCATAGCGTGACAATCAAGAATAACATGATATGTGGATAACCAATCCATACCCAGTATCACATAAAAATCAACCATACTGAGTAACATCAAGTCCAATCAGGTCTCCAGACCCCCAATAGATATAATACATGACCGGTACACACGATCTACAATAATAGTATCGCCCACCGGAGTCGAAACATGAACAGACGTAACTGAAGACTCACGGGGCATTTTCAGAAAGTGAGCAAAATACGATGGAACATGATCACACTCAACTATGTCTTCTATAAAGACTAAACGGGCGTTGCAAATATAAATCTGGTGTATTAAGCC
>MDKI01184180.1:0-15583 GCA_005239505.1 Nicotiana paniculata | reverse complement strand
TTAACCCTTTTAGGTAAAGAAACTTGTACCTTTGCTAGACACCCCCACACTTTGAAATATTTCTAGTTGTGTTTTCTACCTTTCCATTTTTCATATGGAATAGATTACGTTTTGCTGTGGGGTACTCTATTGAGTATTCGGTTAGCTGTAAGGATAGCTTCCCCCCACAAACTCGGTGGTAATCCGGAACTTATAAATAAAGAATTCATCATTTCCTTTAATGTCCGATTTTTTATTTCCGCAATTCCGTCGGATTGAGGTGTGTAAGGTGCAGTAGTTTGATGGACAATTCCGTATTCCAAACATATTTTTGCAAATGGAGATTCATATTCTCCACTTCTATCACTTCTAATCATTTTGATCTTTTTATTCAATTGATTCTCCACATCATTCTTGTATTGCTTAAATGCTTCAATTGTTTCATCCTTACTATTAAGAAAATAAACATAACAATATCGAGTGCAATCGTCAATAAAAGTAATAAAATACTTTTTCCCACCTCGAGATGGTATAGACTTCATATTGCAAATGTCAGTATGAATTAAGTCTAAAGGATTTGAATTCCTTTCAACAAACTTATAAGGATGTTTTACAAACTTAGATTCAACACATATTTGACATTTCGATTTATTACACTCGAATTTAGGCAATACTTCTAAATTAATTAACTTCCGCAAGGTTTTATAATTGATATATCCTAAACGACTATGTCATAAATCATTTGACTCCAACAAATAAGAAGAAGCTGAAATTTTATTCATAGTATCAACAACCATTACATTGAGTTTGAAATGGCCCTCTGTGAGGTAGCTTTTTCCAACGTACATTTCATTCTTGCTTACAAAAACTTTATCAGAAACAAATACACATTTGAATCGATTCTTCACTAGTAAAGAAGTAGAAACTAAATTCTTCCTAATAGTAGGAACATGAAGAACGTTGTTGAGCGTTAACACCTTGCCGGAAGTCATCTTTAGGAAAATCTTCTCATAACCTTCAATCTTGGTTGTTGAGTTATTTCCCATGGAAATCTCTTCTTCGGGACCAGTAGCAGAGTAAGTCGCAAATGCTTCTTTGACAGCACAAACATGTCGAGTGGCTCCGGAGTCAATCCAACCCTCCTTCGGATTTCCAACTAAGTTGCATTTCGAAAGCATTGCACAAAGATCATCAATGTCATCATTCTTCTCCACTATGTTGGCATGTCCCTTCTTCTTATCCTTTCTCGGGAAGCGAAAATCATGGTCTTTGTGACCAACTCTTCCACAATTGTGGCAGTTGCCTTTAAAATTTTTTGTTCTGCTCCTTAGTCTGTCCAGAAGATCTCTTCCTCTCCTTACTTTTTGGAGCAGTTTCTTCAACGATATTAGCTCCCATGATCGTTGAATTTCCATGAGAATTCTTCTTGGCTGTTTTGTTGTCTTCCTCAATCTTGAGACGAATCAAAAGATCTTCCAACTTCATTTTTTTGCGCTTGTGCTTGAGATAGTTCTTAAAATCTCTCCACAAATGAGGCAACTTTTCAATCATTGCAGCCACTTGAAATGCTTCATTCACGACCATACCTTCAGCAATAAGATCATGGAACATAAGTTGAAGTTCCTGAACTTGGGTTCCCATAGTTTTGCTGTCTATCATTTTATAGTCTAGAAACTTGGCAACCACGAACTTCTTCAAGCATGCATCTTCTGTCTTGTACTTCTTCTCAAGTGCGTCCCATAATTCTTTCGATGTATTTATCGCATTGTACACATTATACAAGTCATCCTCTAAAGCACTTAAAATATAGCCTTTGCAAAGAAAATCTTCCTACTTCCACGCCTCAACAATCATGAACTTTTCATTGTCCGGCATGTCTGTAACACGCACTGGAGGCTCTTCATTAGTGAATTTCTACATACCAAGTGTGGTAAGCCAGAAGAACACCCTTTGCTTCCATCCTTTGAAGTTGGCTCCAGAAAATTTTCCCGGTTTTTCTGCCGGTGGAACAACAATCTGTCTCGACGAGGCTATCGTTGATGCCGCAACAGTTGCAGAAGTACTTCCGTAATCAATTGCCATTTCTCACTGTCAACAACATAAGAGTTCAATCAATGGCAAAACCAGAACAGTAAACAATATTGTAATCAACAATAAACAGTATGTATAATAGGGACAGTGAGAAACCTCACACGCGCGGGTTCTAGCGTGGGATTAGCGCGGCCGCTCTAGTGGAATATACTAGGGACAGTGAGAAACCTGACTAGCGCGACCACTAGCGCGTGCTGAGCGCAAACGCGCTAGTCCATGCGTACTTACTTTTTTCTATGAAAAAATAATATAAGAATAAATCGAGCCCACTAAATACACAGTGTGTCCTTAAGGAAATTATTCCCCTCAAGTACCCGAGGTGTTGGAATATATCCTCCCAGGATAGAACGATTTAACTCATCGGCGTGTTGGTACCAAAAATGCCGGTGATCAACGAACCACTCGAAGGCTGTAAAACACACTGGAATATTTTGTGCTGAAGAAGAAGAAGAAGATCAGAAAATTTAGTAAGTAAAAATTCTAGGATTCAAGGTATATTTATAGCCAATTTAGTACTGTTTCTGAAAAGGTTTTGCAACCTTTCAGAACAGCCATAGCTGTTTTGAACAGGTATGAATATTGCAGGAAATTTTAAAATGGATTTAAAATAATCCGGGAAAGAAAACGAGTCAGACTGGACCGGGACATTGCCGAAGTGGAAGCCGAGCGCCGAAGCCGAAGCCGAAGCTGAGCGAGCGATGACGACGACGGCGTGAGGCTTGTCTTCTTCTCAACTCTTTAAGAGCTAGAAGAAGAGCTTCTCTATATATACACATAGATTTTCCTTCCTTCTTCCAATGAAGGACAAAGTGCACTAATTCAAAATTTCGCTTCCCTCTATTTCTTTTCCCACCATTTTTCATTCACTCTCTTTAAGCAACTTCATGCTTAAAATTAAGCTAGACTAAGCTTAAAATTAAGCTGCACTAAGCTTAAGGACCAACAGAAGACACGGTACAAGCCCGAGTAGACAGTACTCATAATCACTTTAAAGCATATGCAACACGAAGGATAATCAAAAGAGTTAGTATCTAGCTTAGAGCTCAATGAAAAAAGTTCATAGCACAAGCAATTCATTCTACCTTTATAAAATGTGGAGCAAGTAGTTTTTCTATCAACATGAAACAGTTCTTTCGACTTCTCATCACATGTTATTTTCCTCTTATCAGATGGATCCTTCAAAGTTAAGAACGAAAACAGTGAGTCAGTCAGAACAGAAAGTCCATATATTGAAGCTGATGATGCAACAGGTATCACAAACCCAAACATGGCAACGAACCCCACTGTATAATGCATACTAACCCTAATAGCATTAATAGATGTCAATGTCATGCATTCAGTTGTACAAAGATCTTATATCCAGGTATGTGCTTGTCTTGAGCTTATATTCATATATATATATATATATATATATATATATATATATATATATATATATATATATATATATATATATATATATATATATATATATATATATATATATATATATATATATATATATATATATATATATACGGCCAAAATCGGGGAGCCCGATTTTTAGGCCACTATGACACTCCATGCCCGGCCTCGAGAAGCTCGAAGCAGAATTCGAAGTTTGACCCCGAGGTGCATCCCTCGAGAGAGCATATCGAAGGTTCGCTGTGGTCAACCTCGGAGCAGTACAAATCGATGATCGTCATGGAAAGGCGAGAAATTCTCAAGGACGCGTGGCTAGAGCTGACCATATCTGCAAGAATAGTACAAGTCCGTACTGAGCCATTATACAACTGTACCAATAACATTTTCTTGTCATGATTAGACGTGTACTATGTTGGAATTCCCCTCTCCTATATAAAGGGGACCCTTGTCATTTTGTAAGACGGATGAATGTTGAATACCACAGAACATTCCCTGCTTTTCTTATCTAAGTGTGCTCAACAATTGTTCAATTGATTGATTGCTTTCCATTTATTGTGTTTATTAATTGTTCTTCATTTATTGCTCGTTATTGGATGCAAAAGGCTATCCCCGAGAACCCCAATATTATTGTTTCTCCATCGACTGCTCATTACTAAGCGTTTTCGTTCGACCTTGAGGCCCAGTTTCAGTGAGCTCGAGGCCCAGCCTTGTGACTATTTTGGTTTGCATATCTTACTCTTCTGGCATATACTTAGCATTTCCTACCTAATAACTAGTATTAAAACAAATCACGTATTTTTAGAACCACAAATCAAATATAATTGTCAATATCGTTTTCAAGGAAAACAGTTTGGCGCCCACCGTGGGGCTAAAAATAATAGTGATTGTTTTAGTGCTGGTTTTCTGAAAACACAAATTATTTTTCACAGTTTTTCTTGTCCAATAATCTTTGATTTCAAGTAAAAAAATGTCTAACTCAGTGAATGCACATAAGAACAATAACCTTGAGGCCCATGGAGAGAACAGTGCAGTGGCCCCAATCACCGGTGCACCATCAGAAAATGCTAGGGTAGTACCAGCTCCACTCACCGTCAATATGGCCTCTCGCAACGTGTGCATGTCGATGTAAGCTCTCACACCGAAAAAAGTGTGCGCGGAGGAGACCAAAATGAAGCGCAGAGAACTCCTGCTCGGGAGGAAAGGGAAATTAGCCTACAAGTCATCTTTGAGATGCTACAAGCACATCAAGTAGCTATTGCTCAGCTGCAGAGTCAACAAAAAACTCCAAGTACAGTAGCACTGGAAACGGTTCCTCGAGTCGGGCAGGCACCAGAGAGATCAAGCAATAATGGTTCAGCAACAGACCCCGCTATTATGAAGATGCTCGAGGACCTCGCCAAAAGAATTGAATCGGGAGAAAAGAAGATAGAATCTAACGACAATAAAGTAGAAACCTATAACTCGAGGGTCGATCAGATCCCGGGTGCACCTCCGATTTTGAAGGGGGTAGATTCGAAGAAGTTCGTGGAAAGAACATTTCCATCGAGTGCGGCTCCGAAGCCCATTTCAAAGAAGTTCAGGATACCCGATATCCCGAAATACAACGGAACCACGGACCCCAATTAGCATATTACCACTTACACTTGTGGTATAAAAGGGAACGACTTAAAGGATGGCGAGACCGAGTCCGTCTTATTGAAAACATTTGGAGACTGTCAAAGGGGGCCATGATGTGGTATCATAACTTACCCCCTAACTCGATAGATTCATTTTCCATGTTAGCAGACTCTTTTGTGAAGGCACACGCTGGTGCCATCAAGATTTCTACAAGAAAGTCTGACGTCTTCAAAATTAAACAAAGGGAGAACGAGATGTTAAGGGAGTTCGTATCTCGCTTTCAGATGGAGCGAATAGAATTACCACCAGTCTCTGATGACTGGGAAGTATAGGTCTTCACTCAGGAATTGAACAACCGAAGCTCGATAGCTTCGAAGCAGCTCAAGAAAAATTTGATCGAACACCCGGTCGTAACTTGAGCGGATGTACACAACAGGTATCAATCGACGATCAGGGTCGAGGACGACTAATTAGGAGCTGCCTTGGGATCAATATACCCAAGCAGGCTCTTGGCAAAGAAGTCTAGGTTTACAAAATGGGAATCGATACCAAACAAAGAAAGATACCAACTGTATGTAGAAGATTAAACAAATGCCTCGAGGCGCAACATACCCCGGAGCGATCGAAGGATCAATCGAGGCCAAGGTTCCCGGGGACTCATGAGCAAAACCGAGTTCGATAGGCACACTGGGCCGGTAGAGGCGCCTCGGTTATCTGAGTACAACTTCAACATCGATGTCTCGGACATCATATCAGCCATAGGAAAGATCAAAGATACCAGGTGGCCAAAACCCATGATGTCAGATCCTTCACAAAGAAACCCCAACTTAGTATGCAAATGTCATGGCACTCACGGTCATAGGACCGAGGATTACAGACAACTTCGAGAAGAGGTAGCTAGACTAATCAGCGAAGGGAACCTTCGAGAGTTCCTCAGTGACCGAGCTAAGAACCAGTTTCGAGAAGGAGAGGCGAACAGAAAAAATGAACCAGAAGAACCTCAGAACATCATCCACATGATCATTGGAGGAGTCGACGTCCCACAGGGACCCATTTTCAAGCGAATAAAAGTATCCATCACTAGGGAAAAGCGAACTCGAAGCTACATACCGGAAGATGCTCTTTCATTCAGCGAAGAGGACATCGAGACCTTGTCTCAGCCTCATAATGACGCACTGGTAATTTCTTTCTTTTTGAATAAATTTCAAATTAAACGTGTGCTCGTGGACCTAGGTAGCTCGGCCAACATAATCAGGTCGAGGGTGGTGGAGAAGCTCGGACTGCTCGATCAGATCGTGCCCGCTTCTCGAGTCCTCAATGGATTCAATATGGCGACCGAGACGACCAAAGGGGAAATCATCCTCGCAGTCAGCGTGGCCGGTACAATTCAAGACACCAAGTTTCATGTCATCAAAGGTGACATGAGATACAATGCCTTACTCGGAAGGCCATGGATACACAGCATGAGAGCGGTGTCGTCAACCCTTCATCAAATAATGAAGTTTCCAACGAAGGACGAAGTGAAAACAGTGTACGGGGAGCAGCATGAAGCAAGAGAGATGTTCGCGGTGCATGACGTGGCACCGGCATCGACACTCTCTACCTCGAAGGAGCCAAAAAACAAGCAAACAACCAAGTAGCAACCATAACCTACATTCTCGGATGCACTCGAATGAGTGAATAAAGGACCGTGTCGCGTCCTCGAAGCAAGCAGTTGAAGCATATCGAGGCTCAAACCCTATCATTGCTGAGGTACAACCCTTTCCCTTTTCATTTATGTTTTATACTAACTTATTGCAGGTGTTCTATTGAGTGGAATCGAATCACCCTCCAGCTCGAAGATCTTGGGTTTTAAAGCATGTGTTGCACTCTTTTTCCTTAGATCGGTTTTTATCCCAAATGGGTTTTACCGGCAAGGTTTTTAATGAGGAAACACCTATATGCTACCTAAGGAAAACTCAACAAATATTCAAGGCTTCTTTTCAATCAACCTCGAATACTGGGGGCAACACCCTTGGAGCCTACTCTTTCGAAGAAAGCAAGTTATGCCGAAGAAGGTCTCGACATACCAATGTTGTAGTGGACAAAAAGGTCAAACGAACCGTGTTCATATAGAATAGTTGATCCCCAGAAGGCAAAAAACATGTACGCATGTATCAAGTATTCAAAGAAGAATTATTAGTCGTCAAAATACTTTGTTCCTCAAACGAAGTTTACTATTCTCATGAAACTGCTAAAGGGCCAAATACTCTCGAACACTCGAGGAATATCATCAACAACCAGCTCATCGAGTCATCAAAGACTCAAATTTATAAGACCTCAACGAGGAAACTTCGAGCTAGTAAGCCCTCTATGAGGCGACATCAAATTTATAAGACCTCAACGAGGCAACTTCGAGCTAGTAAGCCCTCCATGAGGCGACATCAAATTTATCAGACCTCAAAATGGCATAACCCTGATATTAAGGCCAAGGCTTTATATCCGAACTTGTAAGACCCCTAAAAATGCATACCCTCGATATAGATTCGAGGTCATCTCACCGGAGGACTAAAGACTACAGTCATATCGAAAAGGCTCCGACCAAATTAACGTGGCTCGGAGACATCCAACTGCCGCCGTAAAACTAAAAGCCTTCAAATACTTCAAATATACGTCGAAAAGAACCGGTTAATCAGGTACCCTTGGCATAAGCAAAAGATATTCGATCACATCAACTCGAAACAATAAAAAGGCTACAAAACAATCAGCCTTCAGTAAAAAGGCTTCGAAAATCAGCCTTAGAGTGAACCTCCCGGGGTACTCAACCATTGTCACATATCGACTCATAATCGGGGTTCTCGTTTGAGCCGTCGAAGAGTCAGACGAACACAAAACATGCCAAAGCATAATCAAAACTTCAAAAGTCTTTAGCCAAAATGAGGGAAAACTATATCCATACTAAAGGTCGCATCGACCAATCTAAAAAGAGCCTAAGGGCTAATGAGTAAGAGCCTACGGGCCATCCTAAAGAGCCTCAGAGCCAACATAAAGAGCCTCAGGGATAATCTAAAGAGCCTCAGGGCCGAGCTAAAGAGCCTAAAGGCCAATATGTTGAAAACCTAAGATTCGGTGAGCCCGACTCAAAACTTGATTCGAGGACCGACCCCTAAATGGTCAGCTATTATCAATTACTCATCAAGCACAACCTAAGGGTTTTTTTCTCAAAGTCTAACGTATTGGACTAATTATTAGCAAGTATCAAAACTCAAAACATAAACAAATACACGAGCGAGTGGAAATTTATATAAAGGGAAAATCGAGAGGCTTCTTTTTTATATGTAATAGTACAAAGATACAATGCCCCCCGGGAATCCCCTTATACAAAGCAAGAATGAAAAACCTAGTCTATCTTCGGGGACTTAGTCCCCCCTCCTTCGGAGGTTATATCTTTGTCAGCCCCTCGGGACCAGCTCCCTCAACGACATTTTCCTCGTTAACTTCAAACGTCAGCATCGACATCAATAGAAACGAAGAACTTGGCGTTGATCTCATCCGCTTTGACTTGCTTTACCTCCTCCGAGAGATCGAAGACCTTAGCATGAATCCTTCGAGGGTTTCCCTCCGAGATCTGCATCAGGCATACTCATTGTTCCTTCTCTCTCTATAAAAAGCCCCCCTCAGCTTCATACGATCTTCCGCAACATCTTTTAGATAGATGGCCACCTTCTTATCGGCATTTGACCGGACCTCCTCGGCTTCGGCCCGAGCGTCTACAACTTCGGCCTTCATCTTCAAAAGATCTGTTTCAAGTTTATCACTTCTACTCGTCTGGATTGAGTTGCTTTCTCGAGCATTACGAAGTTGTATCTCGAGGGCGGAGGCCTTAGCCAAAGCATTCCTTTTTGCCGCAACATGAGCATCTATTTGTGCCTTCAATGCATTGCATTCAGAATTGACCTGGTTGACTTCGCCCCGAAGGCATCCCAACGTCTTTGTATTTCTCTGCAACTGAGATACCGATATGTTAGTTTCCCAAGATGGGAGAAGAAGCCTGCGTTCCCTCAAAATAGAGGTTACCTGTCTCTTGAGGTTGCCTTCAGAATCATGACTTCGGTTCAACTCCGATCGAAGGTGTATCAGCTCTCTTGCCTTCTTGTCACAAAGAATCCTGAGAGATTTCTCCCCATTTAAGGCTTTATGAAACTTCGCCTCACACCAAAGCAGCTCAGACTTGAGTTTTTCGAAAGCCTGTGAGAAACTAAGTTCAGTTTAAAATAAGGAAGTATGAAGTTAGAAAAGTTATAATGACTTCAAAACTCACCATATAGCAAAGTTGTTGAGCTTCCTCGAAGTTTCGCATCTACCAGTTCGGTCTCATCGGCCCCGGTAAGGCAACCCGGGGCACTCTGATTAGGCGGAGGCACGTCAGAGCCCATTTCCTTCGGAGTGCTCCCCAACATCCGAGGACCAGCTGCCAGATCGGGTAATGAAGGAACTTTGACCCTTCTCTCTTGTGAAACCTCTCCCTCGAGGTTGAGGGCCTCGAGCCCAGCAGGCTCAACAACCTCGGGAGGCCTCCTGGATCGAGCCATCGACGTAGATCTTTCCTTTTCACACACGTTTCCATTAGATCGACCAATGAATTATAAGGTCTTCATCACTGGATGCATCCTCCCCACGCCTCCAGGCGGGTCCTGCTTTGTTATAAGTATCCTCATCCTCCGAGGATCTTTTTCTCTTATTATCTTTTCCTGGCTTGGAAGTCGAAGGCCTTTCCTCCTCCTCGAAAGGGTACGGTCTCGCCTCAGAAAACTCGCTGATACCTGCAACCAAGAAATTAGTGTAGTTAAAGGAAAAACACTCCTCGAGATAAGGACTACATAGCACATACCATGGTGCTTAGCCTCCCATTTTCCTTTTGACAAGTCTCGCCACTTGCGCTCATCATAAGTCGAAGAGGCTACCAGTTTGCGGGCCCAGCCCGCAAGATCGGGGACCTCATTTGGCATCCACAGGATCGTTGCGATGAAAGAAAGAAAATACTCTTACAGAGTCTACCTCCACCAAGAACAAAAAAATTAAAGTACAGCATGTCACTTACGCTTGAAATTCCATTTCTCAGGAAAGGGCAGCAACTCCGCAGGAATGATATCAACAGTGCACACTCGAACAAACCGACTCATCCACCCTTGACCACTGTCCTCGTCATCACTGGAAATAAAGGGTATGGTGGATCTGTGTCGTATTGTAATTAAACCTCGATAATGCAAAGGCCGATACAATCTAATGAGGTGACTAAGAGTGAACTCGAGCTTAGCCTTTTCAACAAAAATCCTCATCATCAACACGATTCGCCAGAAAGACGGATGGATCTGAGCCAAAGTAACTCGATATCTTTGAAAGAACTCGATCACGAGTCGGTCGAGAGGACCCAACGTAAAAGGGTTGGTATACACGTTCAAAAACCCCTCTACATGGGCCATAATATCTTTTTCCCGGGAGGGTAACGACAGCATCACCTTTTCTCCCTATACTCAGTCTCTCCGCACAGCTTCGAGGTGTCTCTCTTCTATTGATTGAATGAACCTTGATGCATGTTCTCGGTGACCCGGAACGTTGAGAGGTTTTTCTATCGTAAAGTCTTTCGTCGAGACAAAACAGTTCAAGGTTAGCTCGCCAAACGCCGACGGTGTACCACCGACCGAGCGAGAAGCAGAGGAGGGACTTCCTTCTTTCTGATGAGAGGATGTAGACATAGTAGCCATAACTCCTTCAAAGCAAGAGAGGGAGGTGAAATCTCGGCGAAAGCTTCAATCTGAGATGGCAGAAGAACTGGTGCAAGAAAAAATTCTATAGAGGAAGATAATTGCGCAAAGCAGTAAAGCTCCTAATGCAAGAGAAAGCAAGTATATATAAGAAGAGCGGCGATTATTCATTAACTTTGATATCCAATCAGCTCTAACGAGGAAATTATGACTTTTGGGGAAATATACTAACGGGGCCACTTCGATTACTTCAGGTCATGTCATAAGAATGATGTCACTACACAGTGTTCGAGGGATCGAGGATTCAAATCGATACCTTACCATCCCGACCTAGGGAAAGCATGTGTTCGAAATCAGAGCAGTCCGATCTCAAGGGTCCCTGTTACTCCAAGATCAACCTCGAAGGAGTTAAATTAAAGTTCGAGCTCAAATTTTGCATAAACACTAAAAGGCAAAACTTTGAAGACATTGAACGAGAAAACCCTTTGCATTCCAAAAATATATTTACAAAGGTGCATTTACAAAAACTTCCACGCGGATTCCACATACAAAAGAAGAAGAAGAAGTAAAAAGAAAAAAGTGGCCTAGTCTTCATCGTCGCTGCTCCTCGAGCCACTTGACGAGCCCTCACCCGAAGTGGTTGGAGCCGCCAACTCCTCTTCCAAGGCCTTCACTTCTTCGATCTCGGTAGAGAGGCCGAAACCCTTGGCATGCACTTCCTCGAAGGCCTGCCTCCGAGCCTCTAATCAAGCACGACCAAGGGCACGGGACAACCTGAGATCAGCTTCTTCATAGATCTCTCTGGATCTAGCATTCGCTTTGGTCGCATCTTCCCGATATGAGATCAAGAGTGCATCGGCTTCAGACTTGGCCGTGGACAGCGCGACAACCTTTTCAGCATGAAGCGCCTATTACTCATCAGCCTCTTCTATAGAAACTTTAAGAAGACACTTAGTCGAGGCCAGATCCTCCTGAAGAGTACCCCTCTCCAAGGCCATTCTATCCTTGTACCACTCAGCTCAAGAATCTCGGCATCTTTGGCCATAATCTCTTCCCGAAGATGCCCCGCGAAGGCATCCTTTCGCTCAATATGCAGGAGCCGAATCAGGCAATAAACACCAAGTTATAATAAAAAATGGCAAAGCTCATGAATACCAAATTACCTATTCGGCGAAGTTGGACCGTTCGTGGAACACTTTCTCCAACCCTACTTGGAGGCCAATCAACTCCTTTTCCTTTCGGGCGAATAGAGTCTTTAGCTCATTCGACTCCGAGGCGAGTTTCTCGGAGTCCTCCTCATGATGGGTCAGGTCGTCTCGTAGCTTGGAGAAAACCTGGTCGTACAACATCGTGACCTGCAACACAAAGGGAAGAAGTTAGAAAAACAAAAACCAAAGTTCGAAGCCTAAGCATTATGTCAAGAAAATACCCGTTTTTGGAGTTTCGTAGCCTCCTCGAGAATAATTGGGGTGTCTCCCTAGGAAGCCCCCACATCGGGAGTCTCCCTATTTTGGGCATACCGGATTTTCCCTGGAGAAAATGACAGTCCTGATGGAAGATCTCCTATGGCATCAACCTCTATCGGGGCCTTCTCTTGCCCTCGAAGGGTCTTAGAGCTGGGTCCTCCGAATTCGCCAACCAAGTACTCATCAGCACAAGTTGTATCTTATTCAATGGTCGGCTGGGGTACTACTAAACTCTCCTTGAGGGTTTCCTCGGTTCGAGGCGGGACCGCACGGCCACCTCTGACGCGGCAATCTTCTGCCCAGCAACCTTCGAAGCGTCAGCGCTTCATTTTGCCTTAAGTACCAATGGGAAATCATCATCTTCGTATTCGGCATGAAGATTCTCAGCAGCTGCCGGAGTTAGGACCGTTGCATCGGCCCTAGGCTTTCGAGCCTTAGCCCTCTTTGGTTTCGGGGACTCGTCAGCGTCTCTTTCTTTCTCTTTTTGCCTATGGCAAGTTTTTGGGTCTCCTCTTCGCCATGAGGAGGAGATCTCATTGAAACGGCTTCCCCGAGGCCTGCAAAAGCGAAAAGTATCAAACATACCTTCAAGAAATGTATTTATGAAGAATTTCGAAATGACAGTGGTGAGGGTGTAGCATGATTTTTGGCCTCTCATCGAGTTTTGGCCAAGTCACACCAAACGCGCTTGTCATATGAGGAGGTGGATTTTAAGAGTTTAACCCAGCCTGTGAGGTCCTTGACCGCATCGGGGAACCACACGGTGGTTGTGCAACCAAAAGGGAATCAGTTCAAGAAAGAAATGAATTAATTCAAAAGGGGAAAAGAGGGCACTCAGATGATAAAACATGCTCGGGGTAACGACACTTACGTCTCATATTCCATTCCTCAGGGAATGGCATCTTCTCGGCAGGGATGAGGTTCAAAGTTTGACTCAAACAAAGTGGCTCATCCACCCCCAATCTTTATCTTCATCGATGCTGGAAAAAATGCTTTGGTAGAGCGACATTGTAGTTTGACTAGGCCTCCTAGATAGAGACGAGGGCTATACAATCTAATCAGATGATCGAGGGTGAAAGACATCGCCTCGACCATGTTAGAGAAATATCTAATCAAATAGACGATTCTCCAAAAAGAAAGATAAATTTGACGAAGCGTCACTCGATATTATCAGCAAAAATCGAGTATCACAAGGTCTATTGGGGGGGAAGAAGAATCTACAGGACCTAAGGTGAAAGGATACGTATACACGCTGAGGAAACCAGCTTTGTGCGTAGTTATATACTCTTCTGATGAAGGGATTTCCACTTGCACCGCCTCCCCCCAACGGCAATCTATTTTTACCTTTTCACATAGGTCACTAGACTAATGTACCGATACATGGGCTTACATTGGCCCGATACCAAAGAGGGTTTATCAATTTTAAAATCGGAGGATGTCTCGAAGGGACCAGGAATACACTCCTCAATACGGGGAGGTGTTGTTGTTTTGCTCTTGGACGAGCATGACAAGGAAGGGTGGTGGGTGAAAACGGAATGTTGTTGATGAAAATTTGAAGATTTTAAGATGCTGTAAAAATGTAAAAGGCAAAGAAGTGAAGTATTTATAGAAGTCATCTAAGCATATTGGAGGAGTTGAAAAGTCGACCAATGGTGGTTCGTGGGCTTTTCGAGAACCGTGTTGACAAAGACCCCTGTACAAACTTTCTATCACATCATTTAAAGATCTCACCTGGATGATGTCACAATGAGGATATCGAAGAGGCGGGAATTCAGGATCGTTTCTTATCATTTCATTCTAGGAAACGCGGGGACTATCTGTATACGCAAAAATCGGGGAGCCCGATTTTTAGGCCGCTATGACACTCCATGCCTGGCCTTGAGAAGCTAGAAGCAGAATTCGAAGTTTGACCCCGAGGTGAATCCCTAGAGGGACCATATCGAAGGTTCGTTGTGGTCAACCTCGGAGCAGTACAAATCGATGATCGTCATGGAAAGGCGGGAAATTCTCAAGGACGCATGGCTAGAGCTGATCATGTCTGCAAGAATAGTACAAGTCCGTACTGATCCATTATACAGCTGTACCAATAGCATTTCCTTGTCATGATTAGACATCTACTATGTTTGGATTCCCCCCTCCTATATAAAGGGGACCCTTGTCATTTTGTAAGACAGATGGATATTGAATACCACAGAACATACCCTGCTTTTCTTATCTAAGTGTGCTCACTAATTGTTCCACTGATTGATTACTTTCCATTTATTGTGTTCATTAATTGTTCTTCATTTATTGCTCGTTATTGGGCGCAAAAGGCTATCCCCGAGACCCCCAATATTATTGTTTCTCCATCGACTGCTCATTACTAAGCGTTTTCGTTCGACCTCGAGGCCCAGTTTCAGTGAGCTCGAGGCCCAGCCTTGTGACTATTCTGGTTTGCATATCTTACTCTTCTGGATCATACTTAGAATTTTCTATCTAATAACTAGTATTAAGACAAATCACGTATTTTTAGAACTACAAATTAAATATAATTGTCAATACCGTTTTCAAGGTAAACACACACATTGTTGTTTACGTTATATAATGTATGAATCATTGTATAAAATTTATATTTAAGTTATCATTATAATTATTTTGCATAAAGTTGTTGATATGTATCAAAATTTTAGTAAGAGAGGAAGTTTTGATTGGAATTTTAGAGAGGAAAAAACACACACCACATACAAGATATATCCAAATCATATACAAAACATACAAAAAGACGTATAGTATAAAATTTATATGAAAATTGTATTTAAGTTGTATGATGTTGTAGATGTATTCTAACTGGGTAAAACTAATGTATGAAAGTTGTAGATAAATTGTAAATAAGTGTATACTATATAATTAGTTGTATAAAACTTATTTTTAGTATGTATGTTATTGTAGATATATCAATTTTTATTAAATTTGTACGAAATTTATTTTTAAATCTGTATGTTGCTATCCATCAAATTGTATAATATTAATTGTAAGTACGATGTATCCATTTTAGTGCTGATTTAAATAGGTGTATTAGGTAAGTTAACCAATCAAGTGAAGCAAAATACTTTACTAGCCTCGCAATATAGTTATTAACCTCGTAAAATCTTTGGACAAATTTTGATACATATCAACAATACATAAAGATAGTTCTAATAACTCAATTAAAAATTTTATACGGCGATTCATATTTTATATAACTATAACTTTCATACAACATTCATATATATATATATATATATATATATATATATATATGTA
>MDKI01282543.1:0-17224 GCA_005239505.1 Nicotiana paniculata | reverse complement strand
ATATATATATATATATATATATTATTACGGTGTGCAACCCGATCCATATCATATAACGCTGCGGCGTGCAGACCAATCCGTATATCCTCACAATCAGGCCCTCAGTCTCACTTAGTCATCAACCTCACCAGCCACTTGGGCCTTTCAGTAAAATCAGGGGACTCAGCCCAAAACAATTTTCCATATGTTTAAAATAGAGTAGAGAAACTGAATCAAACAGTAAACAGGAAATCATGACTAAGGATATGCTTTCAAATCGAAACAGTGTGAGAATAATAGTAAAAATACCCCTGAGGGTCCAAACAGGTTGGCACAACCCCAAACAAGGCTTACAGCCCAAAACATAATAATAATCTCAAAAACACGGGATAACATATGATTTCCAGTCAAATACACGGCTTAATATTCGCTACGGGACGGACCAAGTCACATTCGCTACCAGTGCACGCCCACACGCCCGTCACCTAGCATGTGCGTCACCTCATTTATCAAAGCAATACGAAATACCGGGGTTTCATACCCTCAGGTCCAGATTTACAATCGTTACTTACCTCAAACCGGATGAAAAACTACTCTGCGATGCCTTTGCTCCTCGACTCGGCCTCAATGCCCCCCGAATCTAATCAAAACAGATTCATATCATCAAAATATGTTAAAGGAACAAAGCCCACTCGAAAAGGACCAATTTACATCAAAAACCTCGACATTGGCCAAACCCGACCCCCGGGCCCGCGTCTCGAATTCCGATAAAAATCACAAAACTAGAATCCTTACGTTCTCTTGAGTTCATACATACCAAATACATCAAATTCATACCCCAAATGGCCCTTCAAATCCCCAATTTATATTCTCAAATTTCAATCCCTAATCTCCCAAATTTCTCCACTAAAACATGATTAAACAATGGAATAGTTGCCATAACCACGAGATATGAGGTCCAAGTAGCTTACCTCACTGAATACAGTTAATTCCCCTTTGAAATCCCAGCTTTAAGCTCCAAAATCCGTCAACAATGGTGAAGAAATGAGTGAAAATTCGCAAAGGCAACCTTATATAGGTTTTGCCCAGCACTCTCGCACCTTCGACCCCATGCTACGCACCTGCGGCAACACCTCTGGAAAATCCCTCGCATGTGCGGATTCTCACTTAAAACCAAATTCCGCATCTGCGGTCTTCTACACGCACCTGCGGGCCCACAAGTGCGAGCCAACCTTCGCACCTGCGCTGCTAGGCCAGGCTCCCTACTTCTGCATATGCGCAAGGTCTTCCATACCTACGCCTTTGCACCTGCGGTTCCCCGTCCGCAGGTGAGGCCACACCAGAAGGCCTGCACCAGCAGCCAATTTGCTGCATTTATCCAACTTCGGACCCCTCGGGGCCTCAAACAAAAGTACCAACAAGTTATTTATCAATATTCCAACTTAGTCAAACCCTCGGAACACTCAAAATAACATCAAAACACCAAATCAAATCCAAAATTCAAGCCTAAGGATTTCTAAACTTCCGAAATTTGCCAACGATGCCGAAACCACTCAAACCACGTCCGAATGACCTGAAAATTCACACATCCCAAATGACACTACAAACCTGTTCTAACTTTCGGAATTCCATTCCGACCCTGATAGCTAATTTTCTACTGCCGACTGGAAATCACCAAAACTCAATTTCGCCAATTTAAGCCTAATTCTACTTCGGATCACCGAATAACATTCCGAACACACTCCTAAGTCCCAAATCATCTAATGAAGCTATCCGAGCCACAAAAATCACATTCCAAGATCATTTTCCTATAAGTCAACTTCCGGTTGACTTTTCCAACTAAATCACCAATTTGAGAGACTAAGTGTCTCATCTCTTTTCACAACCACTCTGAACCTGGACCAATCAACCCAATGCAACGCAAAAGAGCTGAACCAAACAAGAATGAAGCAGGAATGGGGGAAATGGAGCTAAACTCTCAGAATGACCGGCCGGGTCGTTACATTCTCCCCCTCTCAAAACAAACATTCGCCCTCAAATGGGTCTAGAAACATATCTGGAGTCTCAAACAAGTGAGGATATCGGCTCCGCATCTCCCGCTCGGTCTCCCAGGTGGCCTCCTCCACCGACTGTCCTCTCCACTGCACCTTCACCGAAGCTATATCCTTAGACCTCAACCTTCTGACTTGACGACCTAAAATGGCTACTGGCTCTACCTCATAGGACATATCACCCTCTAGCTGAACCGTGCTGAAGTCTAAAACATGAGACGGGTCACCAATATACTTCCGAAGCATGGAAACATGAAATACCGGATGTACGCTCGACAAGCTAGGTGGCAAGGCAAGTCTATAAGCCACCTCTCCAACCCTCTGAAGCACCTCAAAAGGCCCAATGAACCGGGGACTCAACTTGCCCCTCTTCCCAAACCGCATAACACCCTTCATGGGTGACACCTTCAACAGGACCTTCTCCCCAGCCATGAAAGATACATCCCGGACCTTCCGATCCGCATAACTCTTCTGCTTCGACTGCGCTGTGCGAAGCCGCTCCTGAATCAACTTCACCTTATCTAAAGCATCCTGTATAAAATTCGTATCCAAGAGTCTGGCCTCACCCAGCTCAAACCAACCAGCCGGAGATCTACACCTCCTCCCATACAAAGCCTCATATGGAGCCATCTGAATACTCGACTGATAACTATTTTTATATGCAAACTCTACGAGTGGCAGAAACTGGTCCCATGAACCCCCAAATTAAATAACACAAGTGCGCAACATGTACTCTAGCATCTGAATAGTGCACTCGGACTGCCCGTCCACCTGAGGATGAAAAGCCGTGCTCAACTCAATCTGAGTACCCAACTCTCTCTACACGGACCTCCAGAACTGCGATGTGAACTGAGTGCCTCTATTAGAAATGATGGAAACCGGAACACCATGCAACCGAACAATATCCCTGATATAAATCTTAGCTAGCCGCTCCGAGGAATAAGAAGTAGCAACAGGAATGGAGTGAGTGGACTTGGTCAGCCGATCCACAATAACCCATATAGCATCGAACCTCCTCAAAGTCCGTGGGAGCCCAACTACAAAGTCCATGGTGATCCGCTCCCACTTTCACTCAAGAATAACCAACCTCTGATGCAATCCACCGGGTCTCTGGTGCTCGTACTTGACCTGCTGGCAGTTGAGACACTGAGATACAAATCCAACAATATCCTTTTTCATCCGTCTCCACCAATAAAGCTCCCTCGGATCCTGATACATCTTCGCGACACACGGATGGATGGAATACCACGAGCTGTGGGCCTCCTCAAGAATCAACTCCCGAAGCCCATCTACATGAGGCACACATATATGACCCTACATCCTCATAACACTATGGTCACCAATAACTACATCCCTAGCGTCACCTTGCCAGACTCTATCCTGAAGAACGAGCAAGTGTGGGTCATCATACTGGCGCTCTCTGATACGGTCATATAGAGAAGACCTGGAGGCTACACAAGCCAATACCCGGCAGGGCTCCGATAGATCCAACCTCACCAACTTACCTGCTAAGGCCTGAACATCAAGTGCTAATGGTCTCTCTGCTGCTGGAAGGTATGCTAGACTCCCATAACTCTCTGCTCTGCGAGTCAAGGCATCGACCACTACATTGGCCTTCTCCGGATGGTATAGAATCGTGATATCATAGTCCTTGAGAAGCTCCAACCATCTACTCTGATGCAAATTCAAATCCTTTTGTTTAAACAAGTGCTGCAGGCTACGGTGATCAGTAAAAACCTCACGATGAACCCCATACAAATAATGACGCCAAATCTTCAAGGCGTGAACAATGGCTTCTAGCTCGAGATAATGCACGGGGTAATTCTTCTCATGAGTATTCAATTGGAGAGAGGAGTAGGCAATCACCCTACCCTCCTGCATCAAAACACAACCAATGCCTATCCTCGAGGCATCACAATACACGGTTAAGAACCTGAAGCTGATGGCAATACTAACACTTGAGCTGAGGTCAAAGCCATCTTGAGATTCTGGAATCTCTCCTCGCACTCGGCTGACCACCTGAACAGAGCACCCTTCCGAGTCAATTTAGTCAAGGGTGAAGCAATAGAATAAAACCCCTCCCCAAAGAGACAGTAATATCCCGCCAAACCAAGGAAGCTCCTAATCTCGATAGCTGAGGACGGTCTGGTCCAACTCTGCACCACCTCTATCTTCTTCGGATCAACCTGAATACCCTCGCTGGACACCACGTGTCCTAAGAAAGCTACTAAGCCAAGACAAAACTCACACTTGGAGAACTTTGCATAAAGCTTCTCCTCCCTTAATCTCTGCAAAATAACCCTCAAATGCTGAACATGCCCCTCCTAGCTACGAGAATACACCATGATGTCATCAATGAACACAATAACAAAGGAATCCGAATATGGATGAAATACGATGTTCATCGGATGCATGAACGCTGCTGGGGCATTGGTCATCCCAAAAGACATCACCAAAAACTCATAGTGTCCATAACGGGTCCTGAAAGCAGTCTTAGAAATATCTGAATTCCGAATCTTCAGCTAATGGTACCCGGATCTCAAATCAATCTTATAGAACACCCTAGCTCCTTGAAGATGGTCAAACAAATCATCAATATGAGGCAAAGGATACTTATTCTTGACTGTAACCTTTTTTAGCTGCCTGCAGTCAATACACATTCTCATGGAACCATCCTTCTTCTTCACAAACAACACCTGTGCACTCCTTATCTAGGAGTTCCTGAAGCTGCTCTTTCAATTCCTTCAACTCCGATACGATACAGTGGAATAGAAATAGGTTGAGTGCTCCGCACCATCTCAATGCCAAAATCAATATCCCTGTCGAGCGGCATGCCCGATAGATCTGCAGGAAACACGTCCGGAAAATCACGGGCTACAGGAACAGAATCGATAGTGGGAGTCTCAGCACTAACATCCCTCACGAAAGCCAAATAAGACAGACATCCTTTCTCTACCATACGCTGATCCTTCAGGTATGAAATCACCCTACTAGGCATATAATCAATAGAACTTCTCCACTCGACTCTCGGACATCCCGACATCGCTAAGGTAAAGGTCTTAGCGTGACAATCTAAAACAGCATGACATGGAGATAGCCAATCCATGCCCAATATCACATCAAAGTCAACCATGCTAAGCAATAACAGATCCACTCGGGTCTTTAGACCCCCAATAGATATCACACACGACTGATATGCTCGGTCCACAACAATAGTATTGCCCACCGGAGTCGATACATGAACAGATGTGACTAAGGACTCGTGAGGCATATCCAGAAAGTGGAGAAAATATGATGAAACATAGGAATACATGGAACCAAGATCAAATAAGACCAAAGCATCTCGGTGAAAAACTGAAACAATACTTGTAATCACTGCATATGAGGCCATATCATCTGGTCTGGCTGGGAGTGCATAACAACGGGCCTGACCTCCACCGGATCGACCTCCCCCTCTAGGGCGGCCTCTAGCTTCCTAACTCCTACCCCGCGCTGCCTGAGCGGGTGGTGAAGTAACTGGAGCTGAAGTCAAGGGCTGACTCCTCTACTGAGATGGACCCCCAAGAAAACAAGGACACTGTCTCCTCATATGCCCAAACTCTCCACACTCGTAACAACTCCCTGGTGCTGGAGACGGGGACTGAAAGGAACCCTTAGCACCAGGATAACCTCTGGAGGAATCAGGCATAGATGAGTCCTGAACAGATGGTGCTCGAGATGAACTCTAGGCTGTAAGAGCACTGAATGATGGGTGCCCTTGATAAGAACTGTGAGGACCACGACTAGTGCATCCACCACGATAACCTGAGCAGCCTGACTGAGCCTACCTGAAAGGATGGCCTCTACCGTGCTGGAACTATTCCCCCGAAGTAACACCACCAAAACTACCGGATCCTCGAGGCCTCTTGGCCTACCTCTCATCTCGCTCCTGGCGACGAACCAACTCAATCTCTCGGGTAATATCGACAACCTTCTCAAAAGTAGCACCCGATACCCTCTCTCTAGTCATAAGGATACAAAGATGATATGCGTGGCCATCCACGAATATCCTGATCCTATCTCTCTCTGTCGGGACCAACCAAATAGCATGACGAGAAAACTCAGAAAACCTCATCTCGTACCGCGACACTGTCATATCACCCTGACGCAGCTGCTCAAACTGCCTGCGCAGCTCCTCTCTACGAGACTGTGGAACATACTTCTCTAAAAAGACAATGGAAAACTGCTGCCAAGTAAAGGGCGCTGCACCAATGGGCCTACGCCTCTCATTAGCCTCCCACCATGTAAATGCAGCTCCTGAGAACCGGAAGGTAGTAAACGAGACCCTAGTGATCTCCAATGTCCCTGCCGTACGAAGCATCCTATGACACTTGTCCAAGAAACCCTAGGCATCCTCGCCCTCAGCACCACTGAAAGTCGGAGGCCGAAGTCTACCAAATCTCTCCAACCTGCGCTGCTCATTGTCAGCCATAGCTGGAACCACAACATCCTGGGCTGGTGCAACTGAATGGGCTGGAACTGCCTCCGGTGTCTGGAGTCCCTAAATAACCTGCTCAGATGTACGGGAAGCTGGAGTCTGAGTGCCTCCCCCGACCTAAGAAGTAGCGGCTGAAGTAGAAACAACGACCGCCTGAGCAAGATTGGTGCATTCGGTCAGAATTTGGGCCAAGGTCTCCTGAAGACCCGGAATAACAATAGGCACAATTGGTGCCTGAGCTGGCCCAACTGGAACATCTGTGGCTGGGACCTGATCTGGAACAATAGACGGGTCTATGGGTACCGCCCCGGTAGTTGCGCGGGCTGCACCTCTTGTCAAGACCCAAAATCCATAAGGTCGTGATGGCGCCGGACACCGCTGTCAGGCAAGCCAATCATTAAATGGTTAAGTTAAATTTCCTGTTTTAGCATTTTTGAAATCATTACCTTTCACTTTATTACATGATAACTGAATAAAATCCGCTAAGTAAAAATAACAGTCCAATACTCCATTTTAATAAAGTACATCCCAACACATCCCAGAACCCGGTGACACAAGTACATGAGCAATTTCTAAGAGTTTTACAAATTCTACAAAGCTTGTCCGAAATACAAATTGGACAAGGAATTTAAATTGAAAATAAATACAATATGAGGGAGACTCTGTCGGCTGCGGTTCACCTCCGGATGATGCAGTTCACCTAAGTCTCCAAGCCGGCCACATCGCTGTGAAAGTACCTGTGCGCACAACAAGTGTAGCATGAGTACGAAACAACGTGTACTCAGTAAGTATCCCGCCTAACTTCAGAGAGGTAGTGACGAGAGGTCGAATTAGACACTTTCTAGAAGTCAATTTAGTATAATAAAGTGAGACACTAAGGATGTATGTCATAGGCAATTTATTAAAATCAGGAATAAATAATTTATTTAACACTTTAAATCTTCGTCATTTCAGTTTGACAATTTAAAACTCCTTAGGCCAATAAACAATAATAACTACATGAAATACGCAACAATCATCATGCGCAAGAAAATACCGAGGGTCGAATGGCACAGACCAACAATAATAAACTGTGCACTGCCGAGGGTTGAAAGGCTCGAACCATAGATGCATCTATTTTCCCCGCTTGCGAATAGATCGTGCGACGCGGTCAACGTAATAATAATAATAAGGCTAACCTGCTCGCGAATCATACCTGCTACTCAGGTGCTCATATGTACACGTATTCACATAATAAATTCGCATTTTTATCAAGAGAGAAGTTACTCAGGAAAGTGGTAAAATTCTTCTTAAGGGAACACGAAAAATAGCATTTAAATCTTTGTTTTGAAACTCATTTGCCAAGTTTAATAATATTCAATAATATAACCTTATCAGGAATACAATTATCCACGGAGGAATCAATCCTCTTTCTAAATGATCAAGAAAATGAATTCTAGACTTCTTAGGTATTCAATTACTATTTTGATCATATTAGCGGTCTAATATTACTGGCAAGATTGCAAGTACAACAAGTAAGGCATGCTAGTGGGTCCTAGACTACCCGGACATAAGCATATTAGTAGCTACGCACGGACTCCCATCACCTCATGTGTACGTAGCCCCTGCAAATAATAGCATGTATTTAATTAGTTCACCTATGGGGAAAATTCCCCTTCACAAAGTTAGAAAGGAGACTCACCTCACTTCGAAACTCCATAACCGACTTCCAAGCCGTTCCAACAACTCCAAAGGATGCACAACGCCCCAAAACTGCCAAATAACGGGCAAAGCAATGAAAATATACTCTAATATTTGTTAACAATTTAAATTATGCAAACTCCCATCTCCGCTCAAGGAATTGACCAAAATGCCCTCAGGCCCACATGCCCAGATTCTGAAATTTCTCGAAGATAAACTCTACCCATAGTCTTACTAGCTCAAATATACAATTTACATGCTCAATTCGTGGCTAAAAATCAAAATTACAAAATTTCTAGGTTTTCTTCAAAATTCCCAATTTTCCACAAAATTTTTCATGTTCAAATCCATGCATATACCTTATATTTAACTTGAGATGAGTTGGAATAACTTACCTTGTGATCCTTGACGAAAATCCCTCCTTGAAGCTCCCCACAATCGCCCATGCCAAATGAAAATAGGAGGAGAAATGGAAAAATTCTCGTTTTAAAACATTCTGCCCAGGACTCATTTCCGCACCTGTGATCCAACCTTCGCACCTGCGCTCCCGCAGATGCGCCCAAACTCCCGTACCTGTGGCTTCCTCAGCTCCAGCCAAAACTCGCACCTGCGCCCCATTGTCCGCATCTGCGCCTTCGCAGGTGCGGAAATTACGTCGCACCTGCGCTCCCAGCCAAGCCAGCAAAATCTCGCACCTGTGGTTCCAAAGCCGCACCTGCGGCCAAAGCCTAGCAGGTGCGGTCACACCAGATGACAGCAACCTCAGCACTTCTTCAAACTCCAAACTTGGTCCGTTAACCACCCGGAATCCACCCAGGCCTCCGGGACCCCGTCCAACTACACCAACCTGTTCTAAAACATAATGTGGACCTGCTCGAGGCCTCAAATCACATCAAATAACACCGAAACAATGGATCACAACTCAATTCAATCTTTATGAACTTAGAAATTTCAAACTTCCACCTGCTATGCCGAAACCTATCAAATCACGTCCGAATGGCCCCAAATTTTGCACACAAGTCACATTCGACATTGCGGACCTGATTCAACTTCCGTAATCGCATTCCGACCCCGATATCAAAATTTCCACTTTTGGTCAAATTTCTCAAAAACCTTCAAATTCTTATCTTTAGCCAAATGACTTCAAAATGACCTACGGACATCCGAATTCACTTCCGATCGTGCTCCCAACTCCAGAATCACCATACGAAGCTATTCTCAGACTTGGAATCCCAAACGAACATCTATAACACTGAAATGCCTTACATGCCAAACTTATGAAATTCTTCTAAAATGCTATCTTCCATAATATGCGCCGAAATGCTCCCGGGTTATCCAAAGCCCGATCCGGACATACGCCCAAATCCGAAATCATTATACGAACCTGCTGGAACCTTCAAATCCTTGTTCGGAGGTCGTTTACTCAAAATTCCAATCTTAGTCCATTCTCCAACTTAAGGCTTCTGAAATGAGAATTTTCTTTCCAATTTGACTCCAAACTTCCCAAAATTCAACTCCGACCATGACCATGAGTCATAGTACCTGAAATGAAGCTGCTCATGACTTCAAACCGCTGAACGACGCGCTAGAGCTCAAAATGACCGGTCGGGTCGTTACATTCTCCTCCACTTAAAAAGACGTTCGTCCTCGAACTTGCTAAGAACTGCTCTGGAGTTATCTGAAATCACTGTTTAACACCTCGAGCACCTTCTCGTGCTACCACAACCCAGTTGAGCACATATGCCTGATCAAACCTGAAGACATCCTCTTTTATCCACACAATCAACTCAGAATCCAATTCCAATATCTGAAATTCTCGGCCAGACCTAGTTCCAATATATAAACACCGTATCAACTACCACACAATATACCAGAACATGACTGCATACCTTTGCTAAATCAGCACCATGCACCGCATAACTCATCACCTGACCACAATGACGCTCCCTGAACCTTAATAGCCAAAATTCCACGAATCTGATGCTCCCAATGCATTTGCTGATATACATATACATCCTGCTATAATGCTGATGATACCACCATAACGGAGGATATGTGTAGAAATTCCTAACCAGCTGTAGAGCTAACCAAATATTGAATATCTCCTCTTGACTAAAATCATCACCTTCTTACTAACCAAATACTGGCAATTGTCCTGTAATATACTTCACATAATCTTATCACACCGATCCCAGATTTATAAATCTCATCTTACCCAGTATGAACTGCTCAGACAACCAATCAACCCAGACATGACCAATAGTCTCACATGACACCACAACGCGCCAATAGGCCATAACTCGAACATGATACATAAAGAAATGACTCAGGAAAAGACTACTCAACTCATGCAAGTTATATGAACTCTTTTCAGAAAATAGAAAGTATAACATAATAAAAATAGATATAGGGAACCGTACTCATCATCACACTGTTGCGGCGTGCAATCCGATCCAAATCATAAAATTCACATAAGGAGATATACACGGAGCTGAATTGATCACTATCACAAAATACTGAATATCGATCATAAGCACGCTAAGTGCATAATACCAATCCTGGGGAGACTGATAGAGCCATACACTACGAAAACTCGAGCACAACTGAGGTGCGATATATATACTTTGAATCTCAAGAGCTCTCCTGCTCGCATAACATCACCATCACACGGAGACTCAACACATAGGGATATATCAAGCCGTTTCACAACTCACACGGCACAATCACAACATTACATAAATCTGACGAAGACAGAACAACATCTGATACTCCAACACCCCTCTTTGAGGAGCGCTACTGAAATGAACGCATCTAACTTAGATGAAGCCCATAATCTTGTTTAAATCCATTCATACACTTCAAGCCGATTCTGCTCGCAATGAGCTAGGCTGATAGCCTTACCTGGGTCCAAAATAACCTACTTCCTCTCAATACACTCAAGAACAACCATCATAGCCGGGACAACATCCCACAATCCACAACAAGCTGGACCGAACGCCTTCCTGGCATAAATTTTCAAACAAGCAATATTGCACTTCCTTATACTTGGTCTAAATCTTCAATCAATCAGGTGACTACCTGTCACACTTATACCATCTTCCCGTGGTCACGCTACCACGACCTTCCACGAGGTAACAAGTCTGCACATCCATACCATCGACCACACTAATGCCGCAAAACACATCAAGAACCCTTGACCAGGGTACAAAGCCTCTTTCACCGAATATCGATCTCAGGTGACACTGAAGATAACACCAGCTTACTCTAAACTCTCAAATACCTTTTTCTTGCTCGCCCGAGCTCATGAAATCCTTGACAACACTGAACCGCAATCTTGATCCTTAATTCCAATTACATACTACTTATTGCACCTAACACGCCAATATGATATTGCACAAGAATTCCATTATAACTCCTGAACCACTAATAGGGGAAACACCTCATCATATAGAACCCTTTTACTTACCTCAATTCAAGAGAACAATAACAACAGTCAAGTGAATTCTCACAATCACCCAACATGCAAATCCTTAAGTAGTGGTCTGAACCACCATAAACCTTCTGGGATCCGCCTACACCTGACAGGCCATAGCACTCGAATGCTCCCACATGAAATCTACTACGACGGCCGACAAGCCCCGCACATACTGGCCCAAACCACATGCATAATTTAATTACACTAACGAAACTGATCACTGCCGTAAATGTGCCATTTCAACCATGGCTAATCAATCTATCTTCTTTTAATCATCCTTAACTGCCTTAGAAATAATAGTAACTCCATTCAACTCATAGCAAACTCAATCCTCAATCATCCCGAGTGGACTTGATTCACGAGACCATGCTGCCTTAATCCCATAAACCGTCTCATACCCTCCTTGCGTACGTTCACATATCCGACCGATATGCCCATCCTGATAATCATTCTACAAATTCAGAGTTTACTCCTCTCACTCCCCCAATACTATCCTGCATGCTGAAAATAACATAGAACACTCCAGTTATTTTCCTTTCTCGGAAATTACGCTACATAAGCTCGATTCGTAATCATACTGCTGCTTGGAACCCTTAAACGCCGCATTCTTAACCTTCGAGTTTGCTAGGACCACTATTGAGAGTCACCCACTTTGACTTGGCCCCGAATACAATCAACTCCAAGGCTCTTCTAGCACACGAACACCCTTTCAATAAAGCACGTGACTGAGTCACTACCCTAACAACTCGCCTATGCCTTAGGCATAAATCCTGAATCTTCCAAAGCCTAACCCTGGTCCAATAGGGCCAAATTTTGCACACATTTATCAAATCACATGCACAATTACCATTTACTCCTTTCCCCTTAGCTGAAATAACTTGCCAATACGCCGACAATCCGCAACCCCCATGAGAAGATAATCCTGCAACCCAATTACAAGTGGTGGGACTCCCCCACTTAGCCCGAAGCTACTCCTTGCATAACTCTAGACCCTGCTGAGATCCTTTCTCCTTTGTTACCATGATTTTGCTTAACCAATCCGTCCAATTCTTCCGAATTCTCCTGTCAGCATTCCCTAAATACTCAAATTCTCTAGCACCATTCACACATTTTGCCTCTTACCGAATAGCCACCATAATCCCTCGCAGAAACTTGCCAACCATGCAATCGCTAACCTACTCACAGGAGATAACCCACCTGTGGAAATCACCAACTGACGCCTTCCAACGACGCTGAAATGCACACTCTCTGCAACATCAATACCCCATCCTAAGCCTGCTCTCATTCACTAACTTACCAGTCCGTCCTCTCCTCATGGACATCTACTAAATGCGATACAACATCTTCAAATTCACCGCCACATTGCGTCCTTCTTCATTCCTAAAAACTCCTCCCTGTTGTATCCAACCTTCCGCCGAAATAAGCGACATTTGAACTTAAGCTCGTGGACCCAATCACCATCCACTAAAACTCTCAAACTTTCCCTCAAGATAGGCAGCTGTCTTACCACTGAACTCCTGTGCTACGCTTCCATTCTCCCACTTGTTAAACTCATTCCTTTAAACAACTACCTGACTTCTGTTCCTCACACCTGGCCTTTTAGAAGGGAATCACCGCCTAGTAATTTTCACATATATTCCTTCATCGTATTCTGCCCAATTGCTGCCTCAATTCAATATCATTCTCTGTAGATCTTAAACCAGCAGTTCACCATGACTTTAAACTCTCCAAAGATCATCTTTCTCGAGCTGCCTTCATTATCAATACTTATCCAGTACTGAACCACCGCACCTCACAGTCTCTGACAACCGCTTCTTAATACTTCTTCACAATACTCTAAACTCATGCAACCGAAGAAACCATATCACCGACAAACTTAACACATTCCATTCGATAAATGACGACGATATCACATCACAGGTGAATATTCCACCTCACTCAAAAACACCAAGTCTTACTACTTTATCAATCCAAAACCTGACCATTTATAGTCCAGTTTCCTTCCTTCCGCCGGAATCTAAATACTAAAATCTCGAAATCACACTCTGAGAAGACCTCCCTTCAAGCCATTCATCATCCCCAACATATGGGCAAGCATTCTATCATCATATCGACATTGCGCGATTACCAATCGTAAACATCATCACAATCTGAGCATAACCTCAAGTCCTCAGAATCACAGCTACTGGCTGAAACAACATATTACTCTTCCGCAGAGCAATGACAACAACCTCAATCAACTTCGCAGAGAGAAACATCCCTCACCACACCCATAACACCATTTAAATTCCTCAAATTCCGTATTCATAGCAAGCGCTTCGCGACGCGTAAGATTGAGTAGGAAGAAACGTAGGCATAAGCCTCGGAGGAATCAAATCGCACGATGAGGAATCAAGAGGGGAAGTACTCCTAACATCCCTGTAGCCTCTCGAAGATAAGTACAGACGTCTCCGTACCGATCCGCAAGACTCTACTAGACTTGCTCATGACTCATGAAACCTAAGGGAACCTAGAGCTCTGATACCATGTTGTCACGACCCAAAATCCATAAGGTTGTGATGGTGCCGGACACCGCTGTCAGGCAAGCCAATCATTAAATGGTTAAGTTAAATTTCCTGGTTTAGCATTTTTGAAATCATTACCTTTCACTTTATTACATGATAACTGAATAAAATCCGCTATGTAAAAATAACAGTCCAATACTCCATTTTAATAAAGTACATCCAAACACATCCCAGAACCCGGTGACACAAGTACATGAGCAATTTCTAAGAGTTTTACAAATTCTACAAAGCTTGTCCGAAATACAAATTGGACAAGGAATTTAAATTGAAAATAAATACAATATGAGGGAGACTCTGTCGGCTGCGGGTCACCTCCGGATGATGCAGCTCACCTAAGTCTCCAAGCCGTCCACATCGCTGTGAAAGTACATGTGCAATAAAAATGCACAGCAAGTGTAGCATGAGTACGGAAACAACGTGTACTCAGTAAGTATGCCGCCTAACCTCAGAGAGGTAGTGACGAGACGTCGAATTAGAAACTTTCTAGAAGTCATTTAGTATAATCCAGTGAGACACTAAGCATGTATGTCATAGGCAATTTATTAAAATCAGGAATAAATAATATCAACTCCTTCCACATTTAACACTTTAAATCTTCGTCATTTCAGTTTGACAATTTAAAACTCCTTAGTCCAACAAACAATAATAATTACATGAAATACGCAACAATCATCATGCGCAAGAAAATGCCAAGGGTCGAACAACGCGGACCAACAATAATAAACTGTGCACTGCTGAGGGTCGAACGGCTCGAACCATAGATGCATCTATTTTCCCCTCTCGCGAATTGATCATGCGACGCGGTAAAGATAATAATAATAAGGCTAACCTGCTCGCGAATCATACCTGCAACTCAGGTGCTCATATGTACACGTATTCACATAATAATCCGCATTTTTATCAAGAAAACAGTTACTCAGGAAAGTGGTAAAATTCTTCTTAACGAACACGAAAAATAGCATTTAAATCTTTGTTTTGAAACTCATTTGCCAAGTTTAATAATATTCAATAATATAACCTTATCAGGAATACAATTATCCACGGATGAATCAATTCGCTTTCTAAATGATTAAGAAAATGAACTCTAGTCTTCTTAGGTATTCAATTACTAATATTACTGGCAAGATCGCAAGTACAACAAGTAAGGCATGATAGTGGGTCCTAGACTACCCGGACATAAGCATATTAGTAGCTACGCACGGACTCCCATCACCTCGTGCGTATTTAGCCCCCCGCAAATAATAGCATGTATTTAATTAGTTCACCTATAGGGACAATTCCCCCTCACAAAGTTAGAAAGGAGACTTACCTCGATCCGAAACTCCATAACCGGCTTCCAAGCCCTTCCAACGACTCCAAAGGATGCACAACGCCCCAAAACTACCAAATAACGGGAAAAGCAATGAAAATTTAACAATTCAAATTATGCAAACTCCCATCTCCGCTCAAGGAATTACCCAAAATGTCCTCGGGCCCACGTGCCCAGATTCCGAAATTTCTCGAAGATAAACTCTACCCATAGCCTTAGTAGCTCAAATATACAATTTACTCAAATATTCATGCTCAATTCGTGGCTAAAAATCCAAATTATCAAATTTCTAGGTTTTCTTCAAAATTCCCAATTTTCCACAATTTTTCATGTTCAAATCCATGCATATACCTTGTATTTAACTTGAGATGAGTTGGAATAACTTACCTTTTGATCCTTGACGAAAATCCCTCCTTGAAGCTCCCCATAATTGCCTATGCCAAATGAAAATAGGAGGAGAAATGGCAAAATTCTCATTTTAAAACATTCTGCTCAGGCCTCATTTCCGTACCTGCGATCCAACCTTAGCACCTGCGCTCCCGCATGTGCGCCTATACTCCCGCACCTGTGGCTTCCTCAACTCAAGCCAAAACTCGCACCTGCGCCCCATTGTCCGCATCTGCGCCGTCACAGGTGCGGAAATTACATCGCACCTGCGCTCCCAGCCGAGCCAGCAAAATCTTGCACCTGCGGCGCCAAAGCCGCACCTGCAGCCTAAGCCTCGTAGGTGCGGTCACACCAGATGACATCAACCTCAGCACTTCTTCAAACTCCAAACTTGGTCCGTTAACCACCCGAAATCCACTCGAGGCCGCCGAGACCCTGTCTAATTCCACCAACCTGTTCCAAAACATAATGTGGACCTGCTCGAGGCCTTAAATCACATCAAATAATACTGAAACAATGGATCGCAACTCAATTCAATCTTTATGAACTTAGAAATTTCAAACTTCCACCTCCGATGCCGAAACCTATCAAATCACGTCCAAATGACCCCAAATTTTGTACACAAGTCACATCGACATTACGGACATGCTCCAACTTTCGGAATCGCATTCCAACCCTGATATCAAAGTTTCCACTTACGGTCGGATTTCTGAAAAATATTCAAATTCTTATCTTTATCCAAATGACTTCAAAATGACCTACGGACATCCGAATTCACTTCCGATCGCGCTCCCAACTCCAGAATCACCATACGAAGCTATTCCCGGACTCGTAATCCCAAACGGACATCTATAACACTGAAATGCCTTACAACCCAAACTTATGAAATTCTTCTAAAATGCTATCTTCCATAATATGCGTCGAAACGCTCCCGGGTTATCCAAAGCCCGATCCAGACATAAGCCCAAATCCGAAGTCATCATACAAACCTGCTGGAACCTTCAAATCCTTATTCGGAGGTCGTTTACTCAAAATTCTAATCTTAGTTAATTTTTCCAACTTAAGGCTTCTAAAATAAGAATTCTCTTTCCAATTTGACTCCGAACTTCCCGAAATTCAACTCCGACCATGCCCACGAGTCATAATACCTTAAAGGGAGCTGCTCATGACTTCAAACGGCTGAACGACGTGCTAGAGCTCAAAACGACCGGTCGGGTCGTTACATTCTCCCCCACTTATACAGACGTTCGTCCTCGAACGTGCTAAGAACTACTCTGGAGTTATCTGAAATCACTGTTTAAC
>ML312100.1:0-33421 GCA_005239505.1 Nicotiana paniculata | reverse complement strand
AGTTAATTTGACTAGGAATTCATGCATTAAACTAACATTAGGGTAGAATTCACTTACCTTTCACTAGCTAGGTCATGGAGCTCTTTCCCAAGCTTTCAAGGTCGTCTATGGAGGAAGAAAGTGGAGTAAAATGAATAAATCCCGTGTTTTAGAGAACTCACTGCCTACTGGGGTTCCGCACCTGCGGCTCAAGGACCGCACCTGCGGTCTCGCACCTGCGAGTAAAGGCTCGCACCTGCGGAACTGGGACAAGAGGCCTGGGCTCGCACCTGCGAAACTGAGTCCGCACCTGCGGGAAAGAGCCCACACCTGCGAGAAGAGGGCGGCCCATCTGAGGTCGCACCTGCGACTGGGAGACCGCAGGTGCGGTCACACCAGAACAGGTGCACCAGCAATTGCTTCAACTGGTTTTTAGCCTCGTATGGTGCCCGAGAGGCACCTGGGCCCACCTGAGCCCCCATCCAAGTACAACAACAAGTCCCAAATCATAATATGGACTCGCTCAAGCCTTCAGAACACCCAAAACAACACTAAAACTCAAAATCACCCCTCAAAACCCCTAGAATCAAACTTAGGAACTTTAAGTTTCTTGAATTCGCTAACAATGCGCCGAACTGACCTATACTACTCGGAATGACACCAAATTTTGCAAGCAAGTCATAAATGACATAACAGAACTATTCCCGGTCTCATAATTCCGTTTGGACCTCGATAACACAAAAACATGTCCCAAACTACAATTTGAACTTAAGGAAACTCTTATTTCGATATTGGGCACCGAAATGCTCCTGGGTCATCCAAAACCCATTCCGAACATACGCCCAAGTCCGAAATCATCATTCGAAGCTACCGGAACCGTAGAAACTCGATTCCGAGGTCGTTTACTCAAAATGTTTACCGAAGTCAAACTTGGCCAAAAAGGCCAACCTTAAGGAACTAAGTGTTCCTATACTACTCTAAACACTTCCGAATCCCGGACCACCCGCCCCTGCAAGTCATAAATCATAATTAGCCACTATGGGAAGTCTCATTTAGGGGAACGGGGTCCTATAACACAAAACGACCGGTCGGGTCGTTACATTCGCCACCTCTTAAACAAACGTTCGTCCTCGAACGAGTCTAGAATCATACTTGAAGTGCTGAATAAGTACGGATATCTGCTCTGCATGTCCTCCACGGACTCCCAGGTCACCTCCTCGATTGGTTGGCCCCTCCACTGGACCTTTACGGCATAAACTCTCTTGGATCTCAACTGGCGATCCTGCCTGTCAATAATAGCAACTGACTCCTCCTCGTAGCCGAACCTCTCATCCAGCTGAATGGTGATGAAATCAACCACGTGAGAGAAGTCAACGTGGTACCTCCGGAGCATAGATACATGAAAGACCGGATGAACTCCTGACAAACTGGGAGGTAAAGCTAGCTCATAAGCAACCTCCCCAACTCGCCTCAACACCTCGAAGGACCCATAAGCCTTGGGCTTAGCTTGCCCTTCTTCCTGAACCTCATAATACCCTTCATCGGCAAGACTTTCAACAGGACCTTATCTACCTCCATAAATGATACATCACGCGCCTTCTGATCCGCGTAATTCTTCTGTCTGGACTATGCTGTGTGGAGCCTCTCCTGAATCGACTTCACTTTCTCCAAAGCATCCTTCACCAGGTCGGTGCCATATTACTTAGCCTCGCCAGGCTCAAAACATCTGATAGGAGAACGACATCGCCAACCATACAAAGCCTTAAATGGAGCCATCTCAACGCTGGACTGATAACTATTATTGTAAGCAAATTCGGCCAAAGGCAAGAACTGGTCCCACTGACCTCCGAAGTCAATCACACATGCCTTGAGCATGTCCTCCAATATCTGAACTGTACGCTCCGACTGACCATCAGTCTGAGGGTGAAATGATGTGCTTAGATCTATCTTGGTACCCATCTCACTATGCAATGGTCTCCAAAAGTGCGAGGTGAACTGAGGACCTCGATCTGATATAATGGACACCGACACACCGTGCAACCGGACTATCTCCCGAATGTAGATCTGGTCCAACCTCTCAGAAGTATATGTAGTAGCCACTGGAATGAAATGCGCCGATTTTGTCAATCTATCCACAATGACCCAAACTGCGTCAACCTTCCGCAAGGTCCGAGGCAACCCAACCACGAAGTCCATAGTGATGCGTTCCCACTTTCACTCTGGAATGGGCATCTGCTGAAGTAGGCCTCCTGGCCTCTGGTGTTTATACTTAACCTGCTGGCAATTAAGACACCTAGCCACATACTCCACAATGTCCCTCTTCATCCGCCTCCACCAGTAATGCTGCTTCAGATCACGATACATCTTCGTAGCACCAGGATGAACAGAATACCGAGAAGTGTGTGCCTCCTCTAGAATCCTCCCTCTCAAGCCAGACATTAGGAACACATAAACGGACCTGAAGTCTCAGAACACCATCCTCGCCAATAGTAACCTCCTTGGCACCACCCTGAACCACTGTCTCCCGTAGCTCTGCCAAGTACGGATCATCAAATTGCCGAGCCTTAATCTCTCCCAATAGAAATGACTGAGAAACCACATGTGCTAAAACTCGGCGAGGCTATGAAAGGTCCAACCTCACCAGGCCATTAGCCAAGGACTGAATGTCCAAGGCCAGAGGTCTCTCCTCTGCTGCAATATAAGCCAAGCTACCCATACTCTCTGCCTTTTTGCTCAAGGCATCTGCTACCACATTTGCCTTGCCCGGATGGTAAAGAATAGTGATATCATAATCCTTCAACAACTCAAGCCATCTGCGCTGCCTCAAACTAAGATCCCTCTACTTGAACAAGTGCTGGAAGCTGCGGTGGTCTGTATAAACCTCACATGACACCCCATACAAGTAGTGCCTCCAAATCTTAAGAGCATGAACAATCGCCGCCAACTCTAAATCGTGCACAGGGTAATTCTTCTCATGAACCTTCAGCTGACGTGAAGCATAAGCAATAAATCTCCATTCCTGCATCAACACACATCCCAAATCGATGCGTGAAGCATCTCAATACACTATATACATCCCCGAACCGGAAGGAAATACCAGAACTAGTGCTGAGGTCAATGTTGTCTTGAGCTTCTGAAAGCTTGCCTCACACTCGTCGGACCATTATTATGAGTCAATCTAGTCAATGGAGTTGCAATAGAGGAGAACCCCTCTACAAATCGACGATAATAGCCTGCTAGGCCCAAAAAGCTCCTGATCTCTGTAGCTGAAGCAGGACGCGGCCAACTCTGAACTGTCTCAATCTTCTGAGGATCAACCTTAATACCCTCTCCGGATACCACATGCCCTAAGAATGCCACGGAGTCCAACCAGAGCTCACACTTGGAGAACTTAGCATATAGATTCTGTTCTCTTAAAGTCTGGAGCATAACCCTCAAATGATACTCGTGCTCCCCCAGGCTACGTGAGTAAATCAAAATGTCATCAATGAAGACAATGACAAAGGAATCAATATACTACCTGAACACCCTGTTCATCAAGTCCATAAATGCTGTTGGGGCATTAGTCAAGCCAAAGGACATCACCAGGAACTCATAATGGCCATATCTCGTACGAAAATCAGTCTTCGGAACATCTGAGACCCGAATATTCAACTGGTGATATCCTGATCTCAAATCAATCTTAGAAAACACTCGAGCACCCTGCAACTGGTCAAGCAAATCATTGATGCGCGGAAAAGGATACTTGTTCTTAATGGTGACCTTGTTCAACTGGCGGTAATCAGTGCACATCCGCGTGGACCCATCCTTCTTCTTCACGAATAGAACTAGAGCACCCCACGGTGATACACTCGGTCTGATGAACCCCTTAGCCAACAACTCCTCAAGCTTCTCCTTCAACTCCTTCAAATCTTTCGGAGCCATATGATACAGAGGAATAGATATAGGCTGGGTGCCTGGAGCTAAATCAATGCAGAAAATCAATATCACAATCCGGAGGCATGCCTGAAAGACCTGAAGAAAATACATCAGCAAACTCTCGAACCACTGGCACTGAATCAATCGTCGGAGACTCGACGGTGGTGTCCCTCACATAAGCAAGATAGGACAGACAACCATTCTCGACCATATGTTGAGCCTTCAGGAATGAGATAACCCGGATGGCTGCACTAACGAAGGAACCTCTCCACTCCAGCCTAGGCGACTCGGGCTTGACTAAAGTAACTGTCTTGGCATGGGAATCTAGCACAGCATGATAGGGAGATAGCCAATCCATGCCTAGAATAACCTCAAAATAAACCATGTCGAGCAATAGAAGGTCTGCTCGTGTCTCGAACCCACAGAAGGTGACCACACAAGACCGATAGATCCGGTCTACCACCACAGAATCGCCCACAGGAGTGGACACATATATAGGAGAACCCCAAGACTCACGAGGAACATCCAAAAAATGAGTAAATAATGTTGAAACATATGAATAGGTGTATCCTGGATCAAATAACATTGATGCCTCTCTACCACATACTGAAATAATACCTGTAATCACGGCATCTGAGGCCATTGCATCTGATCTGGCCGGAATAACATAGAATCTAGCTGGAGCACTGGAAGATTGAGCTCCGCCAGAATGAACAGGTGCTGACTGACTTCCCCCCGACTGGCCTCCACCTCTAGGACGACCTATGCCGACATGTCCTCCACCTCTAGGACGACTGGTGCTGGACCCATAGGTTGATAACCCTGCTGCACTGCTTTGCCCGAAACCTGGGACAATTCCTCTTCATATGAATTGGATCCGCACACTCATAACAACCTCCAGGTATCATAGCATGCTGCCTCGAAGAGGAACCCTGAATGGCCGGAGAGCGATATGTACTCTCTGGCATAGCACTGAAGTAGGTACTGGAGGATCTCAGATGACTGGAATAACCAATGGGTGAACTCTGAATGGCTGGAGGGCGATAGGAACTCTCTGGCATGGCGCTAAAATGAGGCCTCACTGGAACACCTGCTGGGCTGACCTCTACCAAACTGGCCTATGCCCCTAACGGGGGCACTTCTGAAATCTCCGGAGAATCTGGCTCTCTTTTCCTGCTGACCCTGCTCTCTGCCTCTCGCTCGATAACCCTCAATCCAATGAGCTATCTCGACCACAAGCTGATAGGGAGTCCCCATCTCCACCTCTCGAGCCATGTTGGCCCTAATACCTGAGTGCAGCCCAGCTACAAATATCCGCACTCTCTCGGCATCAGTAGGTAATATCATGAGTGCATGGAGAGACAACTCTGAAAATCTAGCCTCATAATCTGTCAATGACATCTGTCCCTGCTCCAGCTGCTCAAACTGATATCGCAGCTCTTCCCTCTCGGAGGGTGGGATATATCTATCTAGAAACATCTGAGTGAACTGCTCCCAAGTGATAGGAGGAGAATCTGCTGGCCTGTTGAGAATCTAAGACTGCCACCATCTGCGAGCTATGCCCTCCAACTAAAAGGTAGTGAAATTCACTCCATGGGACTCTAGTATCCTCATGTTTTGCAGTCTATCCCCGCACCTGTCAATGAAATCATAGGCATCCTCGCCTCGCTCACCCCCAAAGACTGGAGGGTGAAATCGAGTCCATCTATCCAATAGCTTCTGCGGATCGCCGTCCGCAGCTGGTTTGGGCTCAGGTGCGGCAACCACAGGCTAGGCCCCACCCACGGTCAGTGTACCCGGGGTATGATGTACTGCTTCTGCCTGACCTGCGGCCTAGGAGGTAGGGGTCTGGCCTCCCCCTCCCGCCTGAGATGTGACAGGATCCGTTGGGAATAAGCCAGCCTGGGCCATAGTGTCCATAAACCGCATCATACGGCCCATGACCTCCTGGAAGCCTGACGCTGTCATGAAGTCCACTGGAGCAAGATCTGCTGGGGGCACCTCGTCCTGCTCCTCTATCATAGGATCCTCTGGTGGTGGTGCAACACTAATAGCTCTGGGACGCCCTCGTCCCCTACCTCGGGCCAGTGCCCTCCCCCGGCCTCTGACACGGCCTCGGACAACGGGGGTAGCGGCCCCTCCTGGGTCTGGAACATCAGATGCACGCGTCCTCACCATCTATGAGACAATAGAAGAATGAGATTTAGTAAACCATCGACTGCACGATAGAATAAGAATAAGGAGAGGTTTACTAACACCCTATAGCCTCCCGAAGATATATACAGACGTCTCCGTACCGATCCGCAAGACTCTACTAGGTTTGCCCGTAACTTGTGAGACCTATGTGAGACTAGTGCTCTGATACCATGTTGTCATGACCCAAAATCCTAACTCAGGTCGTGATGGCGCCCAACATCGGGGTCAGGCAAGCCAACACCCGAATACCTAAGGATTTTTCACATATTTGATTAAACATTCCCACACGTGCCAAGTTTTAAAGCTCAAAACTTTAATTTAAAAGGATAATTAGCCAATTTAACCAAAAGCAGTCATAAGGAGGCGTGATCCAATATACATACAGACCCGTAAACCATAATATCTACCACGTGTGTGCCAGGAACTAGTGTCACAAGTCCTACAGGCATACTAACAGAGTATACAAAAGATATAATATAACTGTCCCACTGTCTAGAAGAAATAGACGGGAATAACAAAAGAAACTCCATGGAGCTGCCGAGGATCGTCAGGAGAAGCAGCTCACCGTGAAGTCAGGTCCATTCTATACTCAGAATCGAGCTTCTGTCTGATAACCAGATGCACCAGCCTCAGGACCTGTACAATTAAGTACAGAAGCATATCATGAGTACATAAATAAATATGTACGCAGTGAGTATCCCGCCTAACCTCGAAGAAGTAGTAACGAGAGGTCAACTTGACACTCACTAGGGTCCAACAAGATAATTAACAAGATATGGTAACAACAATAGGCATACAAGGATGATAAGACAGTAAACATTGAAATAACTGCAATACAAGTAAAAGCTGGAAGTAAACAAACAATTAGAAAATCAGTAACAACTTAGCATGCGCATACGGGAGAAGGACACCCGGCCTCAACCGTCATAATAATCATATCTGTGCATTGTCGAGGGTCGAACGACCTGAACCATAATGTATATTTCAATCTCACCGTGGCGTACGACCCGCTCCCATGAGAGTGGGGGAAATAACATTCCACTCGCGGAATGTACATTGCGAAGCGGTCACACGCACTCACAATCCACACAATATTCTTCATAAATAACTTTTCTGTGAACAATTCCTTTAAAATTCTCAAATTCCATGATTTCAGGGAAACAAAGCCGCATATAACGTTAATTCATCAAGCATATAGTTCATTTCAAGGAAAAACACAAAGCATGGTGTAGGCCTAACTACCCGGACATAACAATAATAATCGCTACACACAGACTCTTGTCACTTTTTATGTACGTAGCCCCTACAAACATTAGAACATAGTCATTTAAATCACCTAGGGGGACAATTCCCTCTTACAAGGTTAGAAATGAGACTCATCTCGTGTCGAACCTACTCTCCGGGTCAAGAACGCGCCCGAAACTCCAAACTCGACACCCAAGGACTCGAAACTAGCCAAATGTTATACAAATATATCAATTTATACTGAAAAGTATGAAATTCTCCTATTTACTTAGTTATTTCACCTTACTTTGGAAAATCCTAAAATACACCCCCGGGCCCACATGCTCGGATTTCGGAAATTTTTGAAGGAATCAATTAACCATAACCTAAGGATAATTAATATGTGGTTTTTGTAAGATTTCATGGCTAATAAATGGGTAATTCCCTAAATTTTCATAAAGCCCTAGGTTACTACCCAAATCCTTGATTTTCACTAATTAGGTAGTTAATTTGACTAGGAATTCATGCATTAAACTAACATTAGGGTAGAATTCACTTACCTTTCACTAGCTAGGTCATGGAGCTCTTTCCCAAGCTTTCAAGGTCGTCTATGGAGGAAGAAAGTGGAGTAAAATGAATAAATCCCGTGTTTTAGAGAACTCACTGCCTACTGGGGTTCCGCACCTGCGGCTCAAGGACCGCACCTGCGGTCTCGCACCTGCGAGTAAAGGCTCGCACCTGCGGAACTGGGACAAGGGGCCTGGGCTCGCACCTGTCCGCACCTGCGGGAAAGGGCCCGCACCTGCGAGGCTGGGACCGCAGGAGCGATTCCGCACTTGCGACTGGGCAACCGCACCTGTGGTCACACTAGAACAGGTGCACCAGCAATTGCTTCAGTTTGTTTTTAGCCTCGTATGGTGCTCGAGAGGCACCTGGGCTCACCCGAGCCCCCGTCTAATTACACCAACAAGTCCCAAATCATAATACGGACTCGCAAGAGCCTTCGGAACACCCAAAACAACGCTAAAACTCAAAATCACCCCTCAAAACCCCTAGAATCAAACTTAGGAACTTTAAGTTTCTTGAATTCTCTAACAATGCGCTGAACTGACCTATACTACTTGGAATGACAAAATTTTGCAAGCAAGTCATAAATTGCGAAGCGGTCACACGCACTCACAATCCACACAATATTCTTCATAAATAACTTTTCTGTGAACAATTCCTTTAAAATTCTCAAATTCCATGATCTCAGGGAAACAAAGCCGCATATAACGGTAATTCATCAAGCATATAGTTCATTTCAAGGAAAAACACAAAGCATGGTGTAGGCCTAACTACCCGGACATAACAATAATCGCCGCTACGCACGGACTCTCGTCACTTTTTATGTACGTAGCCCCCACAAACATTAGCACATAGTCATTTAAATCACCTAGGGGTAAAATTCCCTCTTACAAGGTTAGAAGGAGACTCATTTCGTGTCGAACCTACTCTCCAGGTCAAGAACGTGCCCGAAACTCCAAACTCGACACCCAAGGACTCGAAACTAGCCAAATGTTATACAAATATATCAATTTATAGTCAAAAGTATGGAATTATCCTATTTACTTAGTTATTTCACCATACTTTGGAAAATCCTAAAGTACACCCCCGGGCCCACATGCTCGGGTTCCGGAAATTTTTGTAGGAATCAATTACCCATAACCTAAGGATCATTAATATGTGGTTTTTGTATGATTTCATGGCTAATTAACGGGTAATTCCCTAAATTTTCATAAATCCCTAGGTTACTACCCAAATCCTTGATTTTCACTAATTAGGTAGCTAATTTGACTAGGAATTCATGCATTAAACTAACATTAGGGTAGAATTCACTTACCTTTCAGTAGCTAGGTCGTGGAGCTCTTTCCCAAGCTTTCAAGGTTGTCTATGGAGGAAGAAAGTGGAGTAAAATGAAGAAATCCCGTGTTTTAAAGAACTCACCGCCTACTGTGGTTCCGCACCTGCGGCTCAAGGACCGCACATGCTGTCTCGCATCTGCGAGTAAAGGCTCGCACCTGCGGAACTGGGACAAGGGGCCTGGGCTCGCACCTGTCCGCACCTGCGGGAAAGGGCCCGCACCTGCGAGGCTGGGACCGCAGGAGCGATTCCGCACTTGCGACTGGGCAACCGCACCTGTGGTCACACTAGAACAGGTGCACCAGCAATTGCTTCAGTTGGTTTTTAGCCTCGTATGGTGCCCGAGAGGCACCTGGGCTCACCCGAGCCCCCGTCTAATTACACCAACAAGTCCCAAATCATAATACGGACTCGCAAGAGCCTTCGGAACACCCAAAACAACGCTAAAACTCAAAATCACCCCTCAAAACCCCTAGAATCAAACTTAGGAACTTTAAGTTTCTTGAATTCTCTAACAATGCGCTGAACTGACCTATACTACTTGGAATGACAAAATTTTGCAAGCAAGTCATAAATGACATAACAAAACTATTCTCGGTCTCGGGATTCCGTTTGGACCTCGATAACACAAAAACACATCCCAAACTATAATTTGAACTTAAGGAAACTCTTATTTCGATATTGGGCGCCGAAACACTCCCGGGTCATCCAAAACCCATTTCGATAATACGCCCAAGTCCGAAATCATCATATAAATCTACCAGAACCGTCTAAACTTGATTCCGAGATTGTTTACTCAAAATGTTGACCAAATTCAAACTTGTCCAAAAAGGCCAACCTTAAGGAACTAAGTATTCCTATACTACTCTAAACACTTTCGAATCCCGGACCACCCGCCCCCTCAAGTCATAAATCATAATAAGCCGCTATGGGAAGTCTCATTTAGGGCAATGGGGTCCTATAACGCAAAACGACCGGTCGGATCGTTACAATACTCGACTGAGGTTAGGCTTGACACTTACTGGGTACCATTGTGGTGTACTCACGCCTTTCCTGCACATGTTTTTCATGTGCAGATCCAGGTACTTCTCATCTGCCTTGGTATTAGTCGGCAGCAATATCCACCAGAGACTTCAAGGTATATTTGCACGCGTCTGCAGATCCTCGGAGTCCCGTTCTATCTTAATTTATTTTTCTTCTGTACTTCTTAGACTCTTGTATAGAAGACTGTAGATAAATTTCATAGAGCTTGTGACTCATGATCTCGGGTTTTGGGAATGTGATGTGTATAATTGGTAAAATAGCCTTACTTGTATATGCCGAGCAGCATTCTTATCTTTACATAGTAATTTTGAAGTTTAGTTGGTTTCTATTATTCTTTATTTTTGGTTATTTCAACGTTAATAGGCTTACCTAGTCGTAGCGACTAGATGCCGTCACAACGCCTATCGGAGGGGTAAAAAATGGGTATTGACACTAAGAGGCCTCGTGGACCGGGAGGATCTACTGGTCTCTATTTTGGAGGCAGAGTACGTCACGGTAGAGCTTTTGTGGGTCATCCAGTTCAATTTGCACTTCAGGCTTCGTGCGGTGTTTCAGATATCCATTGATCTTACATTACCCATACTGGATAGCTTCCACAGCCACGTCAGCGAGAGGTTGCTTTGAGTGTAGAGATACCAGTCACATGGTGAGAGATTGTCCCAGACTCCGGATAGATCTGTCACGGAGGGGTATTTAGGCTATGAGTTCTGCTCCAGCTGTTGCTATACCTACACGGCCAGCTAGGGTGGAGGTCAAACAGGCTCCCCCGGGCCCATTGTTACATTTTTTTGCGTTGGGCAGAGGTCGATGCACTAGAGGATGACATTACAGGTATGGTTTCATTTTAGTATAGAGATTCATTTGTGTAACTTCAATCCGGTCCTATTTATTAGTAAGATTCATCCTACCTTGCTTCAGATATGGTTGTGTCTTCTGATTCTTGTACTATGTTCATGTTTTCATGCCAGGTGGGGAATTCCTATTGTGATAGCCCGTGTCTATCGTCCTTGTTTGGTTTCTATTGAGAGTCATAAGGCTTGGGTGGACTTTTGTTAGTTAAATACGATAGGATTTGATGTGATCACGGGATAGTTTGGCCTGACTTGTGGTTTGGGTTTTCTACAGGTATGCGAAGTTTATTTCGTGTTGTGGTTTCGGTTTTATAGGGTTAGTTTATAGAGTGTATTAGTTGATGTAATTTTTATTTTACTTGTGATTCTTCGTTAAGGATGGGGAACCAGTGTTCTTGTGAATATGTGTATTGGTGTGGGCTACGCGCCACAGTGAGGTCATATTAAGGTAAGATATGTTGTGGTTGTTGCGTGTGTCTTGCTTCTTCCTTGTGGATTTGATCCGTAGGATGATATCTGTGAGGAGTTGTGCCTATTTGGATTGTTTGACGATTCTCTCATGTGTTCCTCCTTTCATGTTCAGTCACATTCGAGTTGGGCTTGTTGGGTTTGGATTGCGATGTATGTGTCCAGGTGGCGCTTGATGTCCACACCATGTGAAGCCAAATACACTCTGACAGAGCGCACTTGTTGTGCCTTGACTTGGATCGCCCAGAAATTGAGGCATTACATTTAGCATACACCACGCATTTAATATCGAGTCTCGACCCGCTCAAGTATATCTTTCAGAAGCCAATGTTTACAAGAAAACTAGCCAAATGGAAGATTCTTCTCAACGAATTTGACATTATGTACATAACACAGAAAGCCATCAAAGGACAAGCCTTAGCCGTCCACTTTGCAGAAAATCCAGTGGACAAGGATTATGAGCCACTCACTACATACTTCCCAGATGAAGAAGTGTTATTTGCCAGAGAAGATATTGCAGAGTCATACCCAGGGTGGAGAATGTTCTTCGACAGAGCAGCAAATTTCAAAGGAGTGGGAATAAGGGCAGTACTAATTTTGGAATCAGGACAACATTACCCGGCATCAGCAAAGATAAGGTTCCTTTGCATGAATAATATGACCGAGTACTAAGCATGCATCCTCGAGATCAGGATGGCAGTCGACATGAACATCAAAAAGATTTTGGTCATAGGGGACCCTAATCTGTTGATACATCAAGTTAAAGGATAATGGACTACCAAGAACGTCAAGATCCTTCCATACTTGCATTGTGTAAAAGAGCTATATAAGATGTTCACAAAGGTCGAATTCAGGCACATTCCCAGGATCAAGAACGAGTTTGCCGACACTCTTAAACCTTATCATCCATGATTCAGCATCCAGATAAGAATTACGTCGACCCAATCAATATAGAGATCAAGGACAACCACATGTGTTGTTTTTATGTAGACGAAGAGCTAGATGGTAAACCATGGTACTACAACATTAAAAGTGTCACGCCCCGAACCTAAGGAGGCGTGGCTGGAACCCGGTGCCGAGCTGGCCCGAGTGAACCACTCTATAACTCTTAATCATTCGATCAAAATTAGAACATACATAGGTCGTGTTGGCTGAACTCATTCCTTTGGTTACTATCATGGGCTAAAATGGCTACAACTCATAATGTACAACTATAAGTGGGCAACATCGTATCAGTAAACTATCGTTCTCAAGACATGAATACATATGGGAAGTCAAGGCCTCTGACGTACTGTACAAAATGAACCTCTGTCTACAAAGCCTCTAAGATTATTTGACATCAAATGGGACAGGGTACCGGCCTGCCCATAAGTCTGTAGCAAAACTCTGACACGATGATTCATAGACTCGGCCACACTCCGAATGAGGTGGAGTCTTACCGATCCTTCGTTGAATGCCAATCTCGTCTACTATGAGGGCTCGTCAAACTAATCATCTATACCTGCAGGCATGAATGCAACGTCCCCAACAAAAGGACGTCAGTACAAATAATGTACAGAGTATGTAAGGCAATATACTGAAAGCTGAAACTAAACTGATAATATGGAAACTGCAGGTAGCAGGAAGTCAAAGATAATCTGATGGTATGCTTACCTATTGATACTGACTCAATTCTCTCAATATAATAAGTAAAATAGTTGTCCGGACCTATAAGGCTCGGTAAATATATATATATATATAACTTTATAATTGTTCTGCCGTAGTAGGCTCGCTCATAGGCGCTCGGCCATACTAGGCTCTGTATCTCGACCAACTGGGCTCGCTCATAGGCGCTCGTCCATAGTAGGTTAGGTATATAACTTTACCATCTGATCAGAGGTTTCCCAATAGGGGCCTGCCCATCGATTATAGCTCGATGGTAACGAAAATAATATAGTGTTGTATATATAGGCTCTCTACTCTCTTGACTAGAAGAAGGAAAATACTCAATTGAATATGAAGTCTCGATAAGGAGAATACTGTAACTTGCGAGACTAGGAAAATATACGTATATTCTGGGACATGAATTTTTCTTTATGCCTCGTTATCAAACTCATGTAATTACGAGATCATGCAAAATGAAGGAAGATCTTAGCCTTAACATACCTGGAGTAGGAAAAAATTCGTATAATATTCTGGCAGAGATTGCACCGTACTCTTCTAGAACCGCAAAATTCCACGTTGCTACTATTCCAACAAATTCTCGTTGGAAGCTTTTGCTTTTTTGTGAAGCTTTTTTTTTTAACGAAATTTAGCTTATGTTGATAACGTTCTTCTTGAAGGAAGATGATATATCAAATGAGTTATGAATATATTAGCTTCTGTTTCTAATGTTTCTTTTGAACTAAGAATTATATGCCAACGATGATTCATGGGTTCTGATCCTAAATGAGATATGACACATAATGAAGTCTTATCTTGGTTACATATTACTTTAACCTTAGGTGGCCACATGGACTAAATGACTAAGAGTCATTCTTAGTCATGGTGGCTTTGTGCCACGTTGTGGATGGTGTATTTTATAAATTTTTATCCACTTATTAGTTAACTGGGTAATGTCCCGTTACTCGATAATTAACCAATGACCCGTATAATTATGAATTATCTCAATTTACCTAAAAATACTATTCACTTTTAATATACTTTATACGTCACTTTATCATGGCCATATGGTACCTTGCATGGTACTAGTTCAGAATTATCGGGTATTAACGTTCGACCTGTATTTTATCCCCACATGCCAAACATGGATACAAATTCATTTTCTTTGACTTACTTCCCCTTTCACCTTCATGAATTTATTCATCACTCTTGAAATAGCATAATCCTTATAATCTCCAAATAATCTTTTACTTGGACTGCTGTCAATCACCTTATGACAAATTCAACGTACAACACTACATGATGCGACATCATCGTAATTTATTACTGGAGAGCATAACATCGACGTAATACTGCGGGGCGTAACAAAAAGATTCCTTAAAATAAGAGAGTATCTAGAGAATACTACTAATAGTTGGAAGCGAGCATTCAGAAGGCTGGCAAATCACTTTTTTCTCAACGAGAAGTCCTATATAGGAGGACCCCACACTTGGGTCTGTTAAGATGTGCAGATGCCACCGAAGCAACTAGATTGCTAGAAGAAATACACGCAGGAACATGCGGACCCCACATGAATGGCTGCGCCTTGGCCAAGAAGATTTTAAGAGCCAAATACTTTTGGATGACCATGGAAAGCGATAGTATCCTCTATTTGCAAAAGTGTCACCAGTGCCAGATCCACAGAGATTTCATTTGGGTTCCACCTAATGAGTTGAATATAATGGATTTTCCTTGATTGTTTGCCTCTTTGGGCATGGACGTAATTGGACCAATAGAGTCGCCGTATCAAATGGGTAATGTTTTATCCTGGTAGCCATTGATTACTTTACCAAATGGGCCGAAGCTTCTACATACAAAGTCGGCACGAAGAAAGTAGTGGCAGATTTCATCCGTAACAACATAGTCTGCCAGTTCATGTTACCCAAGTCAATCATCACTAACAACATAGCCAATCACAACAGTGATCTCATGAAGAAAATTTGCGAGAAGTTCAAAACTGTTCACCAAAATTCTACAGCCTACAGACCACAAATGAACGGAGCAGTTGAAGCGGCCAACAAAAATATCAAAAGGATTCTACGAAAGATAGTGGACAATCATAGGCAATGGAACGAGAAATTATCCTTCGCCTTACTGGGTTATCGGACTACCATGAAGACCTACACTCGGGAAACGCCATATATGTTGGTATATGGCAGTGAAGCCGTGATACCCGTAGAGGTCAAGATACCATCTTCAAGAGTCATTCAAGAAGCCAAGTTAGACGATGTAGAATGGATAGGGGTCTGGCAGGAGCAACTCATGCTCATTGACGAGAAGAGAATGGATGTGGTATGCCATGGTCAGCTGTATCAAAATAGGATGGCCAGTGCATTCAACAAAAGGATTAAGACTCACCAATTTATATTGGGGAAGTTGGTTTTGAAGAAAATATTCCCTCACCAAGAAGAACCATAGGGAAAGTTTGCACCAAATTGGCAAATTCCTTACGTGGTCCACCGAATGTTACCGGGAGGAGCTCTGATCTTGGCAGATATGGATGGAAGAGTTAGCATGAAGCCCATCAACTCAGACGCATTCAAGATATACTACGTTTGAAGACAATATAGTTAGGTTTTGGCTGTAATAGAACTACGCTCGACCTGACTTCCCATGGGGGAAGTAGGCACCCAACATGGGGTAGCAGTTTTTCTCTCTCTCCCCTTTCTTTTGTAATAGAAGAATCCAAATATCATTTTGTATGTACTCAAAACTGCGCCACAACTTGATTTCCTTTGGAAGGAATGCGTAAGAAATCTCCATATGATTCTGTCATCTTTTGTAATTGAACTACGTTCTGGCCTGATTCCATTTGGATATCTAGGCAGTCTGAGTCAGGCTCATCCTATTCATTTTCAATCTCATTATTTTGCATTAGTTGTAATCGAACTACGTTTTGACCTGATTCCATTTGGATATATAGGCCGCCTAAGTCAGTATTAGTCATATTCATCATATTATCTTATCATTATCCACAAACTACGTTCAGACCTAATTCCGTTCCAGATACATAGGCAACCTGAAAGGGTTCAGTCATAACCGTAGGAAAACTTTTGTAATGCATTAGTTTACATTAGGATGCAATCGTAGCGGAAAGAAGCCATGCCATCATAAGCATTGTGGAGGATTGATATCAACAGGACAGAGTCTTAAAGAAACAATGTTCGCGTTCGAGGAACTTCCGAAACATGTCATAATCTGGAATGACACACGCACACACACACACACACATATATATATATATATATATATATATATATATATATTTATGTATATATATATATATATATATATATATATATTATAATTCTCTCCACCTGTCAAACTTCATCGTGTAACCTCATCAAGACTGGGCCAAAGCCAGGACTACGGTCGATACAAACCAACACACCCCCTGCTAAGAATTTTTCTTTGAATGGAGGACCAATGGAATTCAAGGGATTGCTAGAACACACTAGGGAAATGATAGATCTGCCACTCCCTCATAACTATCATCCCTCTTTCCTTATTCAAATTTTTCTTATAACTAAAATCTAACTCTCAGATCCTTGCAGGTATCTCAGAACTAGGCCGCTGATACAAGCGAAGCATATTGTATATAGCAAACCATATTATCATTTCAACAGAGCATGTTGTATATAACAAGTCTCTAGCCCCGCCAACTGGAACATATTCTATATAGAAAACCACCTGCTCAATCAACCGGAGCACCCTTTACGAAATCGAGCCATTGTCTTTGCCTATCAAAGCCCTATATATAGCAAACCTCCAGCTCAATCAATCGGAGCGCCCTGTACAAATCGAGTGTCGGCCTCACCAACCGAAGCCCTGTATATAGCAAATTGTTCGCTCCGTCAACGGGAGAGATCTCTACCACATCGGGGATCAGAATAGATAGCTGCAAACCTTGTCACCAACGTCCTGCCGATCAACGACTGCAATTTAGTTTTGCAGTCAAGAATAACTCTTGGGCATGCTCCTTATTTCTTATTTATTTCGAATGTTTTGACATTTTGCTCATGAAGCTTATAGACATGATTACCATTTCAAGTCAGAAACTCCTACCGCACGGAGGTACTTTACATTTCAGTACAATCACTCCCATCACGCGAAGATACTTTACATTTCAATGCAACCTCTTCCACCAAGCGTAAATGCATTCTACATTACAAGTCAACTACTCCCATCACGCGGTCATACTCCCATCACGCGGTCATACTCCCATCACCCGGCTAACAATTTAGTCCAATTCAAGTATCTCACCATCCCAATCCCAAATAACGACTAGCTGGCAACTAGTCATCATCATTCCTGCATTATTTACATCACATCTTAACATATTCTGCATTGCAATATATGGGTATGTGTGTATTTTGTTTTTGCAGGAACAAACATCGCAACGTGGAACTCCTTCTAAGCAGCAAACCCAACTACAACGCTATGAGGGACAACAAACTTATAAGTGGTCCAAGGATCCGAGCTCAAACTCAAATACGATTAGTGGAACTCTAATTTATCAAATCTTTGTAATCAAGCCGCAACTCAAAGCTATCAAGAGTACCGAATCTTACATCTTACAATATCGTCATAATATGATATTAGGGAAATTCCTACGAGCGTCCCTCCCCCAAAAATCTTCACTCCAGAACTACATGAGGCCTGATATTCGTTAAGCCCGAGGTATATAAGCAATTCAAAGCCAGAATTCGGCCCTGACTTCCCAAAAATTCTCCTAGAATCTTCCATAACTTCTAATCCTTCAACTCATAATTTTCATGCCATTCCTGCAATGTATGCTTAAAAGTCGGGACAAAATTGGCCTTGGTTCAATTTCTTTGCCGAAAACTCTTTTATTGTCTCTGGTCAAAGAGGGGAAGGCCAATTTTGATCTCCCTTTTGTGATGAACCAAAAGGTCATCCCGTGTAATTTTAGGTAATCTATGTTTTGAGACCGTGAAAACCTCCTTATATCTCACCTCGATTTGCGTGTGCAGCCCGAGCGTGTAGCCGGTAAGCCGTTATGTGAAAAATTGATAAAAATAAAATTTTTATGTTGAAATTTGAATAAAGTTGACTTCAGTCAACATTTATGGTAAACGGACCCGGACCCATAATTTGATGATCCTGGAGGATCCGTAGGAAAATATGGGACATGGGCATTTGCCCGGAATCGAATTCTAAGGTGCCAAGTCCGAGAAATGAATTTTTGAAGAAAATTGATTTCTGAAAAATATAAAAGTTTTTAAAAATGAGATTTGATGTGAAACCTGTGTTATCGGGCCCGTATTATGGTTCCAGAGTCCGGAACAGGTTCAATATGATTATTATGTGTTATTGGTGAAATGTGGTAAGAAATGGACTCAGTTTGAGGTGATTCGGACTAAAAATGGAAAAATTAGATGTTTTTTTTAAGTTTAAAGGAGTTTCATTGATTTTGAGGTTTAATTCGGTGTTTATGATGTTATTTTGGTGTTTTGATTACTTGAATAAGTCTGTAGGATGTTTATGAGGTCGTGTGTATATTTGATTTTGAGCCCCGAGGGCTCGGGTGAGTTTCGAGTAGGTGTCGGAGAGCAAACACCTTAGAAAATCTGGTGTTTTAGTGTTGTTGCTGGTGTCCAGGGATTTATCCTGTGCGAATGCACACCATGAAGTGCGAACGCACAGGTTTGTGGGGGTTCTGGGGTGTCAGAGTAGATTAGACCTATGAGAACGCAACCCACTGGGTGCGAACGCATATAGGGGCCACGAACGCAGAGGGTTAAGAAGGTTTGGGGGCTGGGGGTCCAAGGCTAGTGCGAATGCACCTGCAGGGGCGCGATCATAGAGGATAAATTAGGAAAAACCTGTGCGAACGCGGAGCTTTGTCCGTGAACGCACTGTGTATTTTCGCCCAGTGATTTTAAGTGTCAAAAACAGAACCCATTACGGGATTTTACCAAAATTCACAAACCCTCTTCTTCCCCAAACCCCATAGACGACCTTTGAAGAGTTCCTTCATCATAACCTCTTAGGTAAGTGATTCTAACGTTGTTTTCTTCCATTTTTCATCAATATCTATTAGATTCTAGGCCTAAAAATATGAAATCAAAGGTAGAAATTGGGGAATTGAGTAGACTTAGGGCTTTTTGAATATTTGAGAATTTGACCTCGTTTTGGGGTTAGATGTCAAAACAAATTGTATATTTGGGCTCGTGGGTGAATGGGTGATCAGGTTTTGGTCCGAACCTCGTGTTTCGACCAAGCGGGCCCGGGGTCGATTTTTGGATTTTTGGGAAGAATGTTAGAAAATCTATAATTAGGCATTGAAATTGAATTGATGAGCAATTATTGATGTTATTAAGTCGATTATGTCTAGATACGATTGTTTCGGAGTCGGATTTGAGAGGAAAAGCGGTGGTTGAGGCTTGATTTGCATTCTTGGAGCTGAGGTAAGTGTTTGGCCTAACCTTAGCTCGAGGGAATAGGTATGGAGTCCTAATTGCTACATGTTTATTCCATGTTCAATGTATAGGTGAGGTGACGAGTACTTATATGTTGTTGTCAAGCATGACCGTGAGTCAAAAAATTGCAATTATATGATATTGATTGGCTTTTACTATGTTTATGGGTTTAATATCAATTTGATAGCTATTAATTTGGTGGAAATTCTTAGATGTGGGTATTGTTGAGTAGCTGATCGGTTGAGGAACATTATGTTGGATTATACACATGTGTAGGATTGGTTATAGTTCTGTCCCTTTCCCGGACGATATTATTCTTGTTTATTATTCCATGCATTTAAGCTTTCTTATTTGTTGATTTCCATGCCAACTGTTGTTTTATGCTATTATGCACGAGGGGGTATTCCGTGCCATGTTTATGTTGTTTATGCACGAGGGGACATTCCATGCCGTGATTGTGATGTTTATACACGAGGAGACATTTCGTGCCATGTTTATGTTGTTTATGCACGAGGGGACATTTCGTGCCCTGTTTATATTGTTTATGCACGAGGGGACATTCCGTGCCATATTTTTATATTGTTATGCACGAGGGGACATGTCGTCCCGTGTTATTCTAAAAATATGCACGAGGGGACATGTCGTGCTGTTTCTCTTCACTGTTTAATTCGTGTTGTCAATTTCTGTTATTATTTTCGATATTTGGGTTGTTGCTTCGTTCCGTCATTTCAGTATTTTCTATCCCTTTTCCCTAGCATGTTTCCCCCATTATTGTATTTACTGTTTATTTCTTGTGGTTATTTCTTATTATATCTTATTTAAACTGCACAGGTGATATTGTTGGTCGTGTCCTAGCCTCGTCACTACTTCGGCGAGGTTAGGTTCGGCACTTACTCAGTACATGGGGTCGGTTGTACTAATGCTGCACCTGCACTTCTTTATGTTGTGCAGATTATGGAGCCGGACCTAGTGGACATTAAGCGAGGGAGTATCCTTCAGTCCACGGCGACACCGAGGTAGTCCTGCAGGTGTCGGCAGGCCTTGGAATCACCTCTTATCCTTTTTCTCATTTTCTGCCTTATCCTGTAATTCCAAGACAGTTGTATTCACTTATTTCAGGCCATTGTATTTAGAAAAATCTTAGACTATTCGTGAGGTTGAGATACCAGTTTCTGGGGTGTAATTGAGGAAGTTTTTATGAGATTCATCGTTAAATTTCTTGAATTTAGTAGTCTTCCGCATTCTTTAATCATACTTGTTCTAGTTATTATTGTTATTTCAATTGTGAACAGGTGAACTAAACCAAAACGTTGGCTTGCCTAGCGGGTTCAACGTTAGACGCCATCATGGCCTGAAGGTAGGATTTCGGGTCGTGACAAGTCTGTATTAGAGCACTAGGTTGCTTAGGTCTCACAATTCACGGAAAAACTTGTAGAGTCTGAGGGATCGGTACGAAGACGTCTGTACTTATCCCGTAGAGGTTGAAAAGTTAGGAATAACTTCACATTTCTTCTTCTCTATCGTGCGGTTTGAATTCTAAATGCTAACTGATTTTCTATTTTATTCTCTCGCAGAGGGTGAGAATGCGTGCTTCCTTATCTACCGATCAGCAGCCCGATCCTCCTGTTGCAGCTCCTACGAGGGGCCGAGGATAAGGCCGTGCTAGAGGCCGAGGCAGAGCCAGGGCTCAGCCTAGAGCAGCAGCACCAGTAGAGGACCCACAGGTAGACTTTGCCGGTGAGATTCCTGCTCAGGCAGTTCCAATTGGACCAGCTCAGGTCCTAGAGGGGTTTATTGCCACCCCGATCCTTCAGGACGCTCTCGTCCGTTTAGTGGGCCTTATGGAGAGTGTGGCTTAGGCTGGTCTTCTGCCTACTACACCAGCCATCTCTTAGGCTGGGGGAGGGACCCAGACTCCTACTACCCGCACACCAGAGCAGCTATCTCCTCAGTTCCAGACTCCAGCACCTCAGGCAGCTGGAGAAACTCAGTCGGGTTTTGTGGCACAGACAGTTGAGGGGGCAGCTATGTCTGCCGACGCTTTGTGGAGATTGGATCGGTTCACCAAGCTATTTCCTACTACATTTACTGGTGCACCATCAGAGGATCCCTAGGATTTCTTGGACAGTTGCTATGAGGTTCTTCGGAACATGGGCATTGTGGAGTCCAATAGAGTTGATTTTGCTACATTCCATCTTTCTGGTACCGCCAAGGCTTGGTGGAGGGATTTCTGCTTGACCAGACCAGTTGGGTCTTCGCCCTTGACTTGGGCTCAGTTCTCCAAGTTATTCTTGGAGAAGTTTCTACCAGTTACTCAGAGAGAGGGTCTTCGGAGGCAGTTTGAGCGCCTCCAGCAGGGATCTATGACTGTCACACAGTATGAGACCAGGTTCATTACTTTGGCCCGACATGCTATCATGGTACTCCCTACTAGCTCAGCCTATTAGACTCCAGATGGCCAGAGAGATAGGTACTGATATTTCATTCCAGGAGGCGGCCAATGTGGCCAGGCATATTGAGATGGTCTTATCACAGGGTAGTGGTCAGGGGTCTGACAAGAGACCTCGCCATTCCGGTCGATTCAGTGGTACATCATCTGGAGGCATATATTCCTTTGGCAGAGGTCATCCTCCTAGGCCATTCCAGTCAGCGCTTCAGGTATCCCACAGTGCACCATCAGCTCCTATCAGTGCACCGCTGCTTCAGAGCTTCCAGGGTGGTATGGGGCACATTTCCAGGTTTTTCCCCCGAGCTTCTAGTGGTTCTCACTATCAGGGTTCTCGAGCTATGATTCCCGTACCAAGTGCACCCCTACCCTCTCATCCAACTAGGGGTGGAGGTCGAGGTGCTAGAGGTGGAGGTCAGGCTCATATAGGTGGAGGACAGGCCACAAGAGGTAGAGGTCATCCCGCAGTAGGTCGACCCAGAGATGTTCAGGTTGGAGGGGCTCCGCCACGGTGCTATGCTATTCCTGCCAGGCCTGAGGCTGAGGCCTCTAATGCAGTTATTACAGGTATGGTTTCAGTTTGCAGCAGAGATGCTTCGGTTTTATTTGATCCGGGTTCTACATTCTCCTATGTGTCTTCATATTTTGCCCCTTATCTGAGCATGCCCCGTGATTCCCTGAGTACTTCTGTATATGTGTCTACCCCGGTGGGTGATTCTATTGTGGTAGATCGAGTCTACCGTTCATGCTTAGTGGTTATTGGTGGTCTGGAGACTCATGTAGATCTTTTTCTTCTTGATATGGTTGACTTCGATGTTATTTTGGGGATGGATTGGTTATCTCCCTACCATGTTATTATGGACTGTCATGCCATGACAGTGACCTTGGCCTTTCTAGGAGTACCTCGTCNGTGAGTTTCCAGAGGTATTCCCTACTGACCTGCTGGGTATGCCACCTGACAGGGATATTGACTTTTGCATTGAGTTGGCTCCGGGCACTCAGCCCATTTCTACTTCGCCGTATTGTATGGCCCTGCCAGAGTTGAAGGAGTTGAAGGATCAGTTGCAGGATTTGTTGGATAAAGGCTTCATCAGGCCTAGTGTTTCTCCTTGTGGTGCCCCAGTGTTGTTCGTTAAGAAGAAAGATGGCTCAATGAGGCTGTGTATTGACTACCAGCAGCTGAACAAGGTTACTATTAAGAATAAGTATCCTTTGCCGAGGATTGATGATTTATTCGACCAGCTTCAGGGTGCTTCCGTGTTTTCCAAGATTGACTTGAGATCTGGTTACCATCAGTTGAGGATTAGGGCGTTTGATGTCCCTAAGTCAGCCTTTCGTACTCGGTATGGGCATTATGAGTTCTTGGTGATGTCATTTGGGTAGACAAATGCCCCCGCTGCTTTTATGGAGTTGATGAACCGGGTCTTCAGGCCCTAGTTAGACTCATTTGTGATTGTTTTCATTGATGATATTTTTATTTACTCCCGTTTCCGTGAGGAGCATGAGCAGCACCTTCGAGTCGTCCTCCATACTCTGAAGGATAGTCAGTCATATGCCAAATTTTCCAAGTGTGAGTTCTGGTTAGGTTCGGTTGCATTTCTAGGCCATGTGGTATCATCAGAGGGTATTCAGGTGGATCCCAAGAAGATTTCAGCAGTCAGAGATTGGTCTAGGCCCACTTCAGCTACAGAGATTCAGAGTTTCTTGGGCTTAGTAGGTTATTATCTCCGGTTTGTGGAGGGATTTTCATCCATTGCAGCCCCGATGACCAGATTGACTTAGAAGGGTGCCTATTTCAGGTGGTCGGATGAGTGTGAGGCGAGCTTTCAGAAGCTCAAGACAGCCTTAACCACGACATCGGTGTTAGTTTTGCCCACAGGTTCAGGGCCATATACCGTGTATTGTGATGCTTCACGAGTGGGACTTGGTGTAGTGTTGATGCAGGATGGCAAGGTGATAGCCTATGCTTCTCGTCAGTTGAAGGTTCATGAGAAGAACTATCCAGTTCATGATTTAGAGTTAGCAGCTATTGTTCATGATTTGAAGATTTGGAGGCATTATCTGTATGGGGTGCCATGTGAGGTGTTCACGGATCATAAGAGTTTGCAGTATCTGTTCAATCAGAAAGAGTTGAACATGAGGCAGAGGAGATGGTTAGAGCTGTTGAAGGATTATGACATTACCATCTTATATCATACGGGGAAGGCCAATGTGGCGGCCGATGCTTTGAGCCGGAAGTCAGCCACTATGGGTAGTCTTGCTTATTTATCAGTCGGAGAGCGACCGCTTGCTTTGGATGTTCAGGCTTTGGCCAACCGGTTCATGAGCTTGGAGGTTTATGAGACTGGCAGTGTTTTGGCCCATACTGTGGCCCGTTCTTCATTGTATGATCATATCTGGGCCAGGTAGTATGATGATCATCATTTATGTGTTCTTAGAGATACGCTCCGGCACGGAGGTGCCAAGCAGGTCACAATTGATGATGAGGGAGTTTTGACGATGCAGGGTTGTATCTGTGTGCTTGATGTTGATGGTATACGTGAGTTGATCTTTCAGGAGGCCCATAGTTCTCGGTATTCCATTCCTCCGGGCGCCGCAAAGATGTACCAGTATTTGCGGCAGCATTATTAGTGGCGGAGGATGAATAAGGATATTATAGCATAAGTAGCTAGGTGCTTGAACTGTCAGCAGGTTAAGTACGAGCACCAGAGACCTGGTGGTTTGATGCCGCAGATTGAGCTTCCCGAGTGGAAGTGGGAGCGTATCACTATGGATTTCGTAGTTGGACTCCCACGGACTCAGAGGATGTTTGATGTAGTGTGGGTCATTGTGGATGTGGATAGGCTGACCAAGTCAGCACACTTCATTCCCGTATCAGTTTCGTATTCTTCAGAGAAGTTGGCAAAATATACATCAGGGAGATTATTCGCTTGCATGGTGTGCCCGTGTCTATTATTTCTGACCGAGGTACTTAGTTTACCTCCTTTTTCTGGAGAGTATTTCAGCGTGAGTTGGGCACACAGGTTGATTTGAGCACAACATTTCATTCTCAGATGGACGGACAGTCCGAGCGTACTATTCAGATTTTGGAGGATATGTTGCGAGCGTGTGTCATTGATTTTGGAGGTTCATGGGACCAGTTCTTACCTTTAGCTGAGTTTGCCTACAACAACAACTATCAGTCGAGCATTCAGATGGCTCCGTATGAGGCGTTGTATGGTAGGCGGTGTCGGTTGCCAGTTGGGTGGTTTGAGCCGGGAGAGGCTAGATTGTTGGGTTCAGAGTTAGTCCAGGATGCCTTGGATAAAGTGAAGATTATTCAGGTTAGACTTCGTACAGCTCAGTCCAGGCAGAAGAGTTATGCGGACCGTAGAGTTCGTGATTTGGCATTTATGATTGGAGATCGGGTATTTCTTCGGGTCTCGCCCATGAAGGGCGTGATGAGGTTCGGAAAGAAGGGCAACTTGAGCCCTAGTCTGGAAAAGGTGGGAGAGGTGGCCTACAGACTTACTTTGCCACCTAGTCTATCAGCCGTACACTCGGTGTTTCATGTATCTATGCTTAGGAGGTATATTGTCGATCCCTCTCATGTACTTGATTTCAGCGGTGTTCAGTTGGACAAGGATTTGACTTATGAGGAGGAGCCGGCAGCCATATTAGCTCGGCAGGTTCGTCATTTGAGATCGAAGAGTTATCCTTCGGTTCATGTTCAGTGGAGAGGTCAGCCTATTGAGGCAGCTACCTGGTAGTCCAAGTCCGATATGCGGAATTAATATCCCCATCTTTTTTCCGATTCAGGTACCTTTCTATGTCCGTTCGAGGACGAACGGTTATTTTAGAAGTGGAGATTGTGATGACCCAAAAGGTCATCCCGTGTAATTTTAGCTAAATCTATGTTCCGAGTCCGTGAAAACCTCCTTATATCTCACCTCGATTTGCTTGCACAGCCCGGGCTTGTAGCCGGGAAGCCGTTATGTAAAAAATTGATAAAAATGATATTTTTGTGTTGAAATTTGAATAAAGTTGACTTCAGTTAACATTTTTGGTAAACGGACCCGGACCCGTGACGGTCCCGGAGAGTCCGTAGGAAAATATGGGACTTAGGCGTATGCCCGGAATCAATTTCCGAGGTGTTAAGTCCGAGAAATGAATTTTGAAGAAAATTATTTTTTGAAAAATATAAAGGTTTTTGAAAATGAGATTTGATGTGAAACCTGTGTTATCGGTCCCGTATTATGGTTCCAGAGCTCGAAACAGGTTCAATATGATTATGTGTTATCGGTGAAATTTGGTAAGAAGCGGACTCAGTTTGAGGTGATTCGGACTAAAAATGGAAAAATTAGATGTTTTTTAAGTTTAAAGGAATTTCATTGATTTTGAGGCTTAATTCGGTGTTTATGATGTTATTTTGGTGTTTTGATTACTTGAATAAGTCTGTAGGATGTTTATGAGGTCGTGTGTATATTTGGTTTTGAGCCCCGAGGGCTCGGGTGAGTTTCGGGTAGGTGTCGGAGAGCAAAAACCTTAGAAAATCTAGTGTTTTAGTGTTGTTGCTGGTGTCCAGGGATTTACCCTGTGCGGACGCACACCATGAAGTGCGAACGCACAGGGTTGTGGGGGTTCTGGGGGGTCAGAGTAGATTAAACCTATGCGAACGCAACCCACTGTGTGCGAACACAGACCTTTAGGTCAGTGACCCTATGTGAACGCATGTAGGGGCCGCGAACGCAGAGGGTTAGGAGGTCTGGGGGCTGGGGGTGCAAGTCCAGTGCGAACGCACCTGCTGGGGCGCGATCGCGGAGGGTAAATTAGGAAAAACCTGTGCGAATGCGGAGCTTTGGCCGCGAACGCACTGTGTATTTTCGCCCAGTGATTTTAAGTGTCAAAAACAGAACCCATTACGTGATTTTACCAAAATTCACAAACCCTCTTCTTCTCCAAACCCCATAGACGACCTTTGAAGAGTTCCTTCACCATAACCTCTTAGGTAAGTGATTCTAACGTTGTTTTCTTCCATTTTTCATCAATATCTATCAGATTCTAGGCCTAAAAACATGAAATCAAATGTAGAAATAAGGGAATTGGGTAGAGTTAGGGCTTTTTGAATATTTGAGAATTTGACCTCGTTTTGGGGTCGGATTTCAAAACAAATTGTATATTCGGGCTCATGGGTAAATGGGTGATCGGGTTTTGGTCTGAACCTCGTGTTTCGACCAAGCGGGCCCCGGGTCAATTTTTGGATTTTTGGGAAGAATGTTGGGAAATCTATAATTAGGCATTGAAATTGAATTGTTGAGCAATTATTGATGTTATTAAGTCGATTATGTCTAGATACAATTGTTTCGGAGTCGGATTCGAGAGGAAAAGCGGTGGTTGAGGCTTGATTTGCATTCTTGGAGCCGAGGTAAGTGTTTGGCCTAACCTTAGATCGAGGGAATAAGTATTGAGTCCTAATTGCTATGTGTTTATTCCATGTTCAATGTATAGGTGCGGTGAAGAGTACCTATATGTTTTTGTCAAGCATGACCGTGAGTCGAAAATTTGCAATTATATGATATTGATTGGCTTTTACTATGTTTATGGGTTTAATATCAATTTGATAGCTATTCATTTGGTGGAAATTCTTAGATGTGGGTATTATTGAGTAGTTGATCGGTTGAGGAACATTATGTTGGATTATACACATGTGTAGGATTGGTTATAGTTGTGTCCCTTGTCGGGACGGTATTATTCTTGTTGATTATTCCGTGCATTTAAGGTTTCTTATTTGTTGATTTCCATGCCAACTGTTGTTTTATGTTATTATGGACGAGGGGGTATTTCGTGCCATGTTTATGTTGTTTATGCACAAGGGGACATTCCGTGCCGTGATTGTGATGTTTATGCACGAGGGGACATTATGTGCCATGTTTATATTGTTTATGCACGAGGGGACATTCCGTGCCGTGTTGATGATATATATATGCACGAGGGGACATTCCGTGCCGCGATTGTGATGTTTATTGCGCGAGGGGACATTCCGTGCTCTGTTTATGTTGTTTATGCACGAGGGGACATTCCGTGCCATATTTTTATATTTTTATGCACGAGGGGACATGTCGTGCCGTGTTATGCTAAAAATATTCACGAGGGCACATGCCGTGCCGTTTCTCTTCACTGTTTAATTCGTGTTGTCAATTCCCGTTATTATTTTCGGATATTTGGAATGTTGCTTCGTTCCGTCATTTCAGTATTTGCTATCCCTTTTCCTAGAATGTTTCCCCCATTATTGTATTTACTGTTTATTTCTTGTGGTTATTTCCTATTATATCTTATTTAAACTGCACAGGTGATATTGTTGGTTGTGTCCTAGCCTCGTCACTACTTCACCGAGGTTAGGCTCGGCACTTACTCAGTACATGGGGTCGGTTGTACTAATGCTGCACCTGCACTTCCTTATGTTGTGCAGATGACGGGGCCGGACCTAGTGGGTATTAAGCGAGGGATATCCTTCAGTCCACGGCGACACCGAGGTAGTCCTGCAGGCGTCGGCAGGCCTTGGCATCACCTCTTATCCTTTTTCTCATTTTCTGTCTTATCCTGTAATTCCAAGACAGTTGTATTTACTTATTTCAAACCATTGTATTTAGAAAAATCTTAGACTGTTCGTGAGATTGTGATACCGGTTTCTGGGGTGTAATTGAGGAATTTTTTATGAGATTCATCGTTAAATTTCTTGAATTTAGTAGTCTTCCGCATTCTTTAATCATACTTGTTCTAGTTATTATTGTTATTTCAATTGTAAACAGGTGAACTTAACCAAAACGTTGGCTTGTCTAGCGGGTTCAATGTTAGACGTCATCACGGCCTGAAGGTGGGATTTCCGGTCGTGACAACTTTTGAAATTAATTTATTATACTTAATAATTTACAATTAATGTTTTGGAAATATTTTCAATAAAATGATACATATTCTTATAAAATTAATTAAGTATTAGTAGTTTTGAAATTAATAAGTTAATATTATAATTATAATTACAAAATATATCGTCCTTGCTATTTTAAAATTATTAAAATACTTTTATATACATCACATAGGCTTTAAAATTAATTTAAGGAATTATTCCTTAATTTATAATTAATTAGATTATTATATTAATAATTCAAAATTAGTGTCGTAATGTAAAAGACGGGGAATTCTATAAATAATTAATTATAATAACTAGTAGTGTATTTGATAATTATAATTTTTACTGCATTTTATTGAAAACAATTAGCTTTATTTAAATCAATTTCAAAGGGGTTAAAAGCTAAAAGGCTATAGTTGCAATTCTTTAGTAAAATACAATAGTGGATACCATTTAAATCAATTTAGCCCAAAAAATCAATCCCATTCCGAAATGATCCAGTTCAAACAACCCCTCCAACCCACCTTGGCAATCCTTTCCATTCCCTTTAAACCAATGAGATCACGCCACGTCCCCCGTCTCCAGCACACACAAAACAAACACAATTGAATTGGGTCGTCTGTTTCTTAGATCAACGGCCCACGATTTTTGACTCCACTTTATCTTTAATTTAAAGTCATTCAGCAGGTTTAATCATAGTTGTTGGATTACAAAAATCCTACGGCCACCAAATATCACATCTCTCTAAGCTTAACCTAGAGACGACCTCCCATACCCCCTATCCCTAAAATCATTTCCCCTCACCCGGTCGCCCTAATTTCCCAAAATGCCCTCTACTCTCCTCTTTCCCCAACCCATCAATCACCAAAACCTTGCACAAATTTGTGCAAGGTCGTCTCAATCGAAGCCTGAACACTCACCTTGTCCATATGCCGCGAATTCCGCCTGTTTATTTCCCCTTTCACCGATAAAATTCAAAATTCCCAAATCTGAACCCTATATCAAAAGAACGAAACTCTAAATCTAAACCCTAGTTTGAATCTATAAGGTTTGATTTTCAGAGATGGAATATTACCTTTAAAAGCTCTTAAGTCCAGTATCTTTTATTTTAAATTTCACGTATAGAAAGTTTATCAGACTACAGTATATTATGTTGGAGTTTCACTTGTAGAATATTTGAAATCTTGTAGAAATTGTTGGAGTTGTTCAGTGTGTTGGGGCTAATCTTTCCAAATCACTACAGGAAAATGGGCCTATGGCAATAGTAATTTTCGCAACGGTTAAAGAACCGTTGCCGTAGAGTGGATATTGTAACGGTTACAACCGTTATAGTAGCGTTGGAACAGTAGCAGCACACTTTAGCTATTAAACCATTCCTATTACGAAAGAACCGTTGCCATAGGGTTTTTTTACTTAACGGTTTTGTGAACCGTCCCCGTAAATTTATTTACGGGAACAGATTTTATTAAAAATTTCATGGAAACGGTTCTTTTTTCCTCCTCATTTTTGCCCTGAATTTTTCTAAACCCGCCAAGATACCATCTCTAATTATTTTATTTCTGGTAAATTTTATTAATTAATCTAAATTAAATAACAAAAACCTTCCCCACTATCGACATTTACAAGGCTATATTCTAATAAATCCATCTTCTCCTCAAAGAACACACCACCGTCCAACTCTTAATATCAACATCTCCTCAAAGAACACACCATCATCTGTACCATCTATGGATAACCCTAAATCCCCATATCCCCAAATCAAATCGCTGGCCTAACCCAGTATCCCTAAATCCCCAAAGTCTCAATAATTTTCTGTTATTCGAAGAAGAGAAGGCATCAAAGAGAACAAAGGAAAAATCTAAAAGGATCGATTAAAGGTGAGAAAACTACTTCAATCGTGAGAAACTAACTTCAGGTGTAAGTTTTTCTTTTGTAATTTGGGTAATTTATTCTTTAATCCTTAGGATGTGAGCAATGTATTTGATTTCANTCTACCCACTCTCACACAAATCTTCAGATAGCAGAGAGAAGAAACATGTCGGTTGAACTCGCTGATTTCCTTGAACTCGCTGAAGTTTTGAAATTTGAGCATGAACTAAAGTCTACTGATTTCCTTAAACTCGATGGCAACTGCTTGATTATGGATATTTCTGGCTATAAGTTTATGTGTGCCTTCGTTGTCTGCTGACTCACATTTTGTTTTGGTTGCTATATATGAAGAAATTGAACCTCAAACTCAGAATTAGCATGTTGATTGTTCAAATATTTCATCACCTCTGGCCTAGTTGTTTTTGTTTTTTTGTGTAAACTTGAAATAGCGATATCGTTCTTCTCCCGTTTAAAGTTGTTAGCTTCTTCATATATCAACTTGGTGAATTGTTTGATGCTCCCTTTACTAGTGTTCTCAGGATTGAGTATGCGTCTCGATTGAATCAGTAGGCTTGTTATTGTTACATCAAATGTATGACAACTAGCTGTTGTTAATTTGATTTGCGACTACTACTAAGTTGGCGCTCATGTTTTGGTTATCAAAGTATTATTTCATTGGATTTTTACTACGACTTTCATGCTAATATTTTTAAATAACTTTAATCAAAATTACATGTGGTTTCACCTACATTCTATAAGTACAAGTGGGAAAAGTAACTAGAGGCATCTGGCTAAACTCATTCAGTTGTCTGTGTTGGTTTCGAGTCAGACTTGCTCGTTAATTCTGGTCAATGATAGAGACGCGTTTTTTTCTTGGTTGAATCATGGTTTCCCGTTGGATTTTATGGATTGTTAGGCCGTAACCATCAGTTTTTACATGGACAATTGACTTAAGTGTAAACTCTGCTGAACAGTGATCTTTCTCACCATAATGCTTAGTTTATTTTTTTCATTAGAAACATTCTTTGTGTATGATGCTAGTTTGCTTCTGTTAACTTGAGTATGAGCGCATCTGCCAACTTGAATCTAGAGAACCGAAATTGAACCTTGGATGAATTGTGAAATTGAAAAGTTGAAAAATAAGAAATGGATATGAAATTAGTAGGAATTTGTTTGCTTCTGATTGAAATCCATGTGCACAGAAGTCTAACTTAGTGAGAGCAAACTGAAAGAGTCAATATTCTGAAACTTTCTAATGTAAATTAGCCTAGTGTTCTAAAACTTTCTGCCTAGTTCTTGTGCTACTTCAGCAGCTACATCATTTACTATATCTGCAGTTGTTTCTATTAGTGAAGTGCAAATCAAGATTTTGTGACATGAAAGAAAAGTATTGTTTAGGTCCAGAAAGAAATGTGTGTAGTACCACAATTCATGTTTTTCCCCTCATCATTTCACTAAGTTTTTAGGTCCAGAAAAAAAAGTGACAGCAGCTACGGCGATAGTTGAAATCATCTGGTATTGTAGTAACTGCAATAGTTTTAAATTTGTGCATAAACATTGTGACTTTCTGAGTTCCACCCTTAAAAGCAGTGGTCAATGTCATTTTAATATGCTTTTGGTTTATTTGGTTAGTTTTGTTGATTTACTTTTATCGTATAGGATATCTATGGATAATGGTGATAGAAGTTGGATGAATCTCCTAAGATGGACCGATGAGTATATCCGTGGAGTGAATGATTTTCTGGATAAGGCATTTGAGCGAGCCGCCCAAGGAAATGAAATATTATGCCCTTGCAAAAAGTGCATGAATCACTATTGGCATTATGGAGATGTGGTGGAGGATCATTTGATTGTTCATGGATTTGTCGATGGTTATATGATGCGAGGCTAGAATGCATAGTTTAACATGTAATATACCTTAAATTTGAGGTGCTTTAATGTAAAAATACACTTGTTATGTGCTTAATAGAGTTTATTTTATGTGTAGGTGAATTGGAGATGGAAACGGAGCTAAAGGGATGCAAATACGTCGAAAATACGCAAAAGGAGACATCCGGGCGATAGTCCGGCGTTTGCCTCCTAAAGCCTGACCCTACCTGGCGTTAAGGGGGCGTTTACCCCATAAGTCCAGGCAGCCCCTGGCGTTAGGGGGGCGTTAGGGCCCAAACGCCAGGCCTGCCCTGCCCTTAGGGGTGCGTTAGAGCCCAAGCGCCCGGGGTCCCCAGTTTCAGCCAAATCCGAGTTTTGACGAGTTAAGTGTTTCCCGGTTGAAATAGAAGTCTCCCACATGGTTAGGGTTCGCCGTAAACATATAAATAGACACCAAACAACACAACTTGGGGGAACGTAGAAGATTCGGAAGGATTTCGAAGGATTCAACAAGAAAACACCATAGAAGTGACAAACATTGATTTCTACATCTAATATTCATTACTTTGTATTTCAATTATGATATTTATTTTAGTTTTGATTCTCAATAACATGAGTAGCTAAATTCTTTAGTCTAGGGTTTTGG